>JAOUZG010000871.1:24683-38401 GCA_026289955.1 Argiope argentata | reverse complement strand
TCCAATTATTTTTCAGTGAGTGAAATATACGAAATACAAGCAAAGGAGTAAAATTGTTCACCAGCACTTTAGCTTGCTGTCTGATTCACGCCAAACTTTCATACGGAAAGCGCCAAGTACCCGTTACCCCCAAGATTACATTATTGAAATAAACCCTTACTTTGGGTTGCTCGTTGCTCAAGGGTTGCTCTTTTAGGAAGGGATTATTCTGGGTTCTAGAACTTACCTCCTTGTTCAAATTGGAATCATGACAGACTAAATCTATCAAGACGTCGTTCTGGAACAACGTGTATATTTGTTTCGGACCGCCATGAACGCAGAATTCGTGTTTATGGTTGACAACGTCTGTCTTCTCACAGTGCAAACATAGTAAACGAATGCCTTCGATCGGAAGTTACCACCCATATAGACTGGTCAGCATTTTCACCGTATTTGAATCCAGTAGAGCATGTGTGGGACATCCTTGGCTAACGAGTTGCAGACCACCAACCACCTCCTACGTGTCTACCAGAATTTTAGAGAGCATTGTTTGGTGAGTGTTGTAATATTATCCAAGATCTGATCGATAATTTGATAGCATGTCTAGGCATTGTATGGATTGAATTGCACCGTTTGGGAGCCACTCTATGTTTAACTATCATACGAATCGTAAATCAGTTTTTGTAAATAGATCCTTTCTAGTAATTTATACCCGGGAATAAAAAATCGCAATTTTTTTAGATGATATCAAACATATAAGAACTTTTCTAATGCTTATCTTTTAATTAATAAATAGATTTTACAAGTATGCCACATTTGTTTAAAATTTGACTTTCTTTTCTTGAATTTGTATTGTCCTTAAATTATGGGCATGAGTGTAAATGCATTTCTACTTGCATTTTTAATTATTAGTCAAATCTATAAAATAAATCTTATTACTGACAAGAAAACGACAAATTTTGAGTAAATGTACCTTCGAAACATTTACAAACTCTAACTTATGCGTTTCTTTAAATACTCAATATCATTAATCTAATACATCTTTTTTTCATCTGTAACGTGTTTTTACTTTGCCATAAATCTTACCACACGCCAATCCTTGAAATAATATATTAGTTATTTTTATCATTTCAGAACATGATGTTTTTTTGGATGAGGCTTTTGTCGTCAACAAAAATCCGTAGTCAAAAAAAAAAAAATTACTATCTGTACGAGCATCTCTAAAAACCAATTTTTAATAACGTGTAGCCATTGAATTTCCAAAAGCTCTGATTAAAAAAAGTTAAAGGCTAACGCAAATAAAACCGAGAAAAATGTCATTTTGAGCACGTGATTATATGAAATGAAATAAATAGGAAATTGGATATTTTTTAAACAATCATTGCGAGACAAAGTTTTTTTTGGATCGTTTACAATACTAAAGTGACTCATTCAATGAAACCATTAAAATGAATAAAAATATAATTTAACTTGCACGAGCGCCTGGTGCTTGACCATTCAAGAAATGATGTTCTGATATGATATACTGAAATATGCATAGCGGATTTCATTTTAATCTTTATCTTGTACTATTTTAATTGTCAAGGGAAAACAATATCACAAGATATTTGTTACCTTTTTGCTCTTATGTAGAAAAATAGTATATCAGAAGCAAGCGAATTCTACAAAAAAATACTAATTACAAGCGAATGACCTTAACCGATATCAGCATAGATTTATTTATAAATAATAAAAAGCAATAATAGGTAATGAGAAGGAAATTGAGGAGAAAATGATCTTTGCTATTGTCTTAATACGCTTGAGATGATGGACATCGAGTAAACAAACAAATAAGAAGAATGCCAAAACACTTCGTTCCTTTCATTTGGATAGAATAAATGATGATGTACCTAGTAAATGGATTTGTGGAATAATGGGACATAAGATTGCTGATCTCATTTTGCAGCTAAATAGGGTTAGAGGTTATTTCCGCAAAAAAAAAAACATTTTTGTTATGCCATTTATTATCAAGTCAGAACATGATGTTGTTTTTGAGATGAAGCTTTCGGCGTTAACAAAAATCCGTTGGAAAAAATAAAAATTTTACTATCTGCACGGGCATCTCAAAAAATCAACTTTAAATCACGTGTCGCCATTGCATTTACAAAAGCTCTAATTTTTTTTAAAAAAAATAAGTTCACGACTACAGGAAATAAAAGCTAGAAAAATGTGATTGAGCACGTGATTATATGAAATGAAATAAATAGGAAATGTGATATTTTTTTTCAAACAATAAAAGCGATATAAATTTTGTTTTGACCTTTTGCAGTACTAAAGTTATTAATTTAACGAAACAGTTAAATTGAAAAAAAAATATTTTTTAAAATTTGCACGAGCACGTGCTGCTTGCCCATTCAAGAAATTACGTTCTGACATGATACAATGAAATATGCATAGCAGATTTCATTTAATCTTTATCTCTTTAATCGTTAATTATTCATTTGCTATTTTAAATATTATCAAGCGCATATCAAACACATCAAATTATTTGTCGGGTTATTAGTGAGTAAGCAAAATAACTTTTAGTCAAGCGATTGATTCAGATTTCATTTTAATTTTTTATTATTTTTAACCTTTTACGGTCAGATGACGAGTCGACATTCAAGATTGCTCCTCATTTTGATGTTTGATTTATTTATTTTTCAAATTTAATTGATAAAAACGCCTACATAATGGTTAAGAGATGCAGATTAATTTTTCAAAGAAATTCGACTAAAAATGATGATATGTATTTATTATATAAATAAACAAATTTTTGTATTAGGTGGATAATTTGGCATCTAATTACTTTTCGGACTGCAAAAGGTTGACTTCTCACTAGTTAATATGTCCTCAATATATCCGATGTTTCTGAAGATTAAAATTTTTTCATTTATAGCATTTTTAATGGAAAAATTTATTATTTTTATGATTAAAAAAACTTTTGTCATCTGCTTTTAAATAAAATGAGATTATACGTTAAACCAGACGCTTTTGATAATCACTTCAAGCTAATTTTTCTTGTCAATTTATAAAAAGTTCGCTTATGATTACGTTTACACTTATCGCTCCTTGAACATAAATGAAGTAAATGCAAGATAGCATGTTTGTCTGTATTGTATTCATTATTTTTGTGCTAGAAACATCATATGCCAGATAACACCCGCCGGATACGAGTGTCACTTTTGTCTAGTGGTTATGTTACTCCGCTACTCTAACCGAGCTTGAAACCCTAATCTCGGCTAGGACCAAAATCGAAATCCTTATATTGTGAGTAAGGTCCTAGAGCCCGCTGTTGCTCCTAATAGGCATGCTGGTGTCGATACACACCATTCACCCATAGTGGTGACCATGAATGATAAACCTTCATACAAATATAGTGGCGCCCTCTACCAGCAGCACTTGTCAGGCACATTAGAAACAACAGTCAACATTACCACGAACAACTCAGACACGCTCACCATGCGCTTGGCAAAAATTTATTGTTCGTCTCATTTCCGATTCACTGGTGGCAGAGTATGAGGTTGCAGCCTCTTAAGCTTAATCCACAGAACGCGTTAATATAACATCCACAGAACTCATTCAGATAACATCCACAGAACGCGTTCAAATAACATCAACAGAACGCGAGTGTCACTTGTCTAGTGGTTATGTTACTCGGCTACGAACTCTAACGTTGCGAGGTCGTTCCTCACCATTTACCACGATTTTATAATTATAATGTGAATCCGTATTTCATAAACAATGAGAGAATTTTCAAAAGGCATTGAAATAAAAAAAGCAATAGTGAATTTCAAAACGCAAAAGAAATGTGATATTTTATTGAATAGTTAAATGATTCTTATAGTTTATTAAGTTGACAGCGTTCTGTTGTTGTTACTTGTAGCACTTGCCATGGATGATCCTTTTGCTGATACAGCAGCAGATTTAAGGTGAAAGAAGCGTCTCTTTTGTTTTTGAAGTAGCGCCAACTAGGGCCAAGAGTACGACTTAGCTACACACTCACCACATTTTTTTTGCACAGCCCCTTTTTACAGGAGGGCACGGTCACACACCTTACAGATAGCACACAGAAGAACAACCATGCCCGAACCGGGACTCGAACCCAGGACTCCCAGCACACGAGGAAGACGCGCTACTTCTGTGCCAGAAAGCCGGCCCAGCACTCTTACTCATATAAATTAATTAGATGCAGTTATTTAGGAGGATATGAGGAGAGGATACAAAAGCACAAGATGATAATGATTTATTTAAACTGAATTATTACTTATCTTAATGAGGCTGGGCAAACTTGATTTGTAGGGCGTTGTATTTCAAATGTAAGTTCATTCGGCCTATACGGTTAACAGTGCTTTCAGAATAATGGCTTGATTTTTAACAGATTACAAATAACTTTAATACTTTAACGCTGTGACAAGATACCCTTATACACTATCCAAGAATAAGAGGTTCCTAATGGCGAATTAATATTTAGTTCACCCTATACTTAAAAAAAGTACCCTTGATTAAAAAATGAATCCTAATCTCTTACATTTTCAATTTCAAAGAAAAATTCCTTATTCTTTTTTTTTGAAATTTTAAAAAAAAATGCCTAATTATTATAGCACATAAGAAATAAATTATAGATTGATAGCTATTTTTCAGGGTTTCCAAAATGGAAAGAAATTCTTGATAGCTTTTGTAGATTTATATGAAATAAAATGATTTAAATGGAACCAAAATATATGAGCGAAAGATAATATATTATTTAATATTGAAAATAAAAGCAGAATTACTGCCACTGTCTTCCAAACTCTTCATGGTATATCTGTAATAGCACATAAGTTATAAAAAAGATATTGATTGCCAAAGAAAAATATGGGTTCAATTCAGATTATTCTTATTTAGCAAATCCAAAATACTCTTATGACTTTGTATAATTAAGTGAGACGATTTATAAAAAGAATAATACTATATTAAGTAGATGACTATTTAATATGACACTGTATTAAGTAAAAGACTTTTAAAAGAAAAATTAGATTTTTATTGAGAGCAGCGGTGATCTAGAGGTAGGGCCGGAGTTCGAGACCTGATTCCATTAAATGTTATTTTTATGACACTTTTTAACCCCGCTGGCTGTCAGCAATTTAAACCGATTAAGCGTTTCTCATTTTTCAGTAGCGCCAACGAGGGCCAAGAGTACTACTTACTACATACACACACGTCACAATTTTTTTATGGGGTAGACTTCATTATGCATTGTCATTCATTCATCCACTGTTCGTAATTTAGACCTAAAACAGAGACCAATCACCTCTAAACAGGTACCACCAGTATTATTATCCTCGACATTGAGGACTTAATGACCACGATAGATTTAACGAGCGCCAGCCACCACACACTCGGGGAATCTTCAGACAGTGAGGTTTAAACTCTCAATCTAGGTATACGAGTCCAACACTCTACCAAAAAGGCCATCCCGGCCCATCCATTAAATATTTCGACATGTACGCAGGCCTATAAGTCATGTAACGTCGACGACTAAATTCTATACCGTTGGTGTGAGACAGAAGCTTGGCATGAAGAGGTTCCAATACACGTATTGCCCTCGTCATTTGGGCGATGTTCAAAATTAAGATGTCCATTTCAAAATGATACTTCCAAACAGAGTTTATATTATAAATGAATTAAACTAGAAATTATCAATTTTCTTGGGCTTCAGAACTCTAGACTCATGTGGCAAAAGTTATATCTTGTTATTGTAAAGTGCCCCAGAAATACTTGATGAGAATGATTATACCGGCAATCAACGTCGAAATTCACAATCAGCATCTTTACGGAAATGGTCTAGACTATTGTAAAAACGGATTTATAAAAGTAATGAATGCCGCTTTAATGCTTTAAATCTGGTTAACAAGCAAAATTTAGATGAAAACAGAAAAATAAAGATATATATTTTTCATCTATTGACATATGGTATGGACAATCGCTTTAGTCAGAAATTGATATCCCTAAGGTCAGAGAAATGATTTAGTATATATGTACCCATCCTGTTTAATATTGTAGTTAAAAGCTTTTATCAAATCATGTTGTTGTTGTTGTTACTAATGGCGCTTGTCTATGGATAAGCCCTCTGCTGATACAGCAGCAGATTTAAGCCGAAAGGAGCGTCTCTTGTTTTTGAAGTAGCGCCAACAAGGGCCAAGAGTACGACTTAGATACTCGCTCATCAAATTTTCTTGCACAGCCCCTTTCTACAGGGGGGCAGAGTCACGCATCTCACAGATAGCCCACAGAAGAACAACCATGCCGAAACCTGAACTCGAATCCGGGACTTCCAGAAAGCTGGATTATCAAATCATAATATAAACTAAGAGGTAAATACGATCAAAACCAATATTTATACAAAAATTTTCAAATTTTTAAAATGTTATAACCACTTAATTAACTAAATTTAACCCATTTTTTAAATGGTAAATCAATATCTCTTTAACTATTGTTCAGCTGCATATATGGCTTTAGATACTTAGAAACATGACATTATTTCTTTTTTTTAAATGTTATAATCATGCAATTCACTAAATTGAACCCATTTTTATAAATTATGAATCAATATCTTTTTAACCAATTTGGATAAGGGGAAACAGGACAATATTTCCGTTCTTATTTTTGATATTAAAAATGAATTGTCATTTTCTCGATTGCCCCATTCTTTTGCATTTTTTAAAAACCTTGATATTATGATGGAATTTTCCCAAAAGATTTATTTCTAAAAATTTTCCAAACTTAGAGAAATAACTTAAGATCTTATTTTATTATCTTATTAATTCCTTCCGGGTTCAGTTGCTACGTTCAGTGGTGGCGGGGTGGTCGGCTGTCCACAAGAACAAGGCTCGAGCAGTTGGTCAAAATTTGAAATTTTAATCTTAAGATAAAATAACTGTGAATGAAAGTGCATCTTATTAAAAAAAGTTACTTTATAATACGTATTGTAGTAAATATTCGGATAGTAATCGAGCTTTCTCATTCCTGTTGTTGTTGTTATAAGTGGCACATGCCATGGACAAACTTCGCCGAGGCATCAGCGAGTTTTAAGCTGAAAGGAACGTCTCTTTGTTGTTGTCACTTATGGCACTTGCCACGGACAAGTCCCCTGCTGATACATCAGCATATTTTGAGCCGAAGATATCCGTCTCTTATTTCAAGTAGCGCCAACTAGTGCAAAGAGTACGACTTTAGCTACACACTCATCACATTCGCTTGAGCAGCCCCTTTTTATAGAGGGCACAGTCACACATCTCACAGATAGCACACAGAAGAACAACCATGCCCGAACCGGGACTTGAACCCAGGACTCCCAGAACACGAGGAAGGCGCTCTAACTCTGTGCCAGAATAGGCGGCAGGAACCTCTCTTGTTTTGAAGCAGCGCCAACTAGGCCAAGAGTACGAGTTAGTCACTCAATCATCACAAACAGCCCCTTTTTACAGGGGGCACATTCATACACCATACAGATAGAACACCAAAGAAAATCCTGCCCGAACCAGGATTTGAACCCGGTATTCCCAAATCTATGAGAAGACTTGCTACTCCTATGACAGGACGGCGGCTTCTAATTCTCCTGTTTTTTGAATTAGTGATGGCTAATACGGCTCATTTAATAAGTATTAAATATTCAGTCGTCTGTTAACTAAGCTTCTGAATGGAATGTAAATCCCACTGTATTAATAAGTGCTTCCATCCAGATATTTAATATTAATGATTATTTTGACAGCTATACCAAATGTGTAGTTGCTTTGTTTAGATTTAGATTTAAATGATGACGTTTAGAAGAAGCTGATGCCAGATAATTTATAGCTACTTTTCGCTCTCAATTAAGACAGTTTTCTTCTTATGAGAATTTCAATGTCAGTGATCTTCAGTTTAACTGGAAATCGTGCTTATTCTTTGATGGTTGTGCTTGGGCATTATCAAATGCGTCTTCAAATTAGATTAGTTAGGTTTTTGTTAAATCCATTAGTCTCATTTGAAGAAAATATTTAATATTTTTGAGTGAAAAACTGCATTAGGAATTTGACAAGTTACATATGCTTTTATGGATATATGGCATATGGTTTTAGGGAAATCAATTTTATTGTATGTGTTTCTAAATTTGAGTGTTCAATATTCGAACTTAGTTGCCCAAAGTTTAATAATAGATGTGTGCTGCTACAATTATTTTAAGTCTGCTAAAGTTCAAGTTTACTTAAGAAAATTATTAATAACGGAGTAAGTATTCTACTTAATATCTTATTAAATGTATGAAAACATTTCCTTCAGTTATTGTGTTTATTAAAACTTTGAAATTTTTTGCTTAAAATAAGTTTTAATATTGAAATGTATTACGGATATTTGGTTATGTATTTCCAAAATATTTAATTCTATAATTAAAAAATTTAATATTGCTTTTATTTACTTCTTGAAACCATGAAAAAATTATGCATATATTTAGAAATTAGACCCATTTAGAAAAATCATTTATATTTTTCCAAATGGAAAACCTTTATTTAATAAGGATTCTTGGAACTCATAACGAAATCAGTTTTCAAAATATTAAAGTAAACGGATTTAGAAAGTTTGAAAAGTATTTTTAGGTGTATAATTAAAGATAAAGATATTTCAGTTTTTATTTTGATATTTACCTACATGTAGATTTCAAATGATTAAATGAAATGTTCCGGATTTCATGCAATAAAACCGAGATTATATACCATGTTTTTTTTTTTTTTTTTTTTTTTTTTTGGAAAATTTCCATAGGATTTTTTTTGTAAATAAAGTATAAGAAATTAAAGTTATATTACTAAACTAATAAAACTATTAGAAAACTAATATATTTATATTAAGTTATATTATTATATTAAAATATTATATTAAATTATATTAAATACTTTTCATTAATTAATATAAATTTAGAATTAAAAATATTTATGAAATATTCAAATAATTATATAAATTA
The DNA here is from genome assembly GCA_026289955.1 of Argiope argentata. NCBI lineage: Eukaryota > Metazoa > Arthropoda > Arachnida > Araneae > Araneidae > Argiope > Argiope argentata. The sequence continues at coordinate 29,430 of JAOUZG010000871.1, read as the reverse complement.
TGTAATTACTTAGAACTTAAATCTAATCTTTGTTTTTCTGGCATCTAATTAGATGAGACCAACTTAAGAAATATGATGTCCTACTTATTTAAATTAAATATCTATAAAATACTTTATTCCACATTTCACAAATTTTAGAATAGAATTACAGCCTCAAAGAATAAAGTTTTATGTTAAATGTTGAAGTGGTGATTTGATGCTAGGATTAAACAAAGGCACCGTGGTTAAGGGATTAAACACCATTAAGAATCCAGAAATTTGCATCCCATATATAGACCACATAAGTTGATTTACGTAAGAATTTCTCCATTTTTACGAATTAGTCGAAGTTTATTTATAACAGATAAATGTTCCTTTAAATGTATATTTGAGAAATGTATGTATGTATATTTGTATTTCAAGAAAGTGAGCAAAGACTATGCGCCAAACTGCTCTATATTTTGCTTAAATGTTACCTAATTCGATAATAGATTTGCATGGATAATTCAAGCAGAGAAATGATTCGAATTTTGCTCTCTGATTGTACGGTATTTTTATAGAAAAGAAAATTTCAAATTCCAATTATCAATTTATGTATATTGCATGCCTAACTAAATGAATAATTGGAAACAAATGTTTAATTTTTTCATTTAATAATGTAAAATACTTGAATCCGATAGCAGTGTAAAAATCATGGGGATTTTTCAAAACATTAATGCTTCGAAGAAATATTTTACACTTATCTCAATAAACATATCAAATTATCGGTTAACGTTCTGCATCAAAATAGAATGTTTTTAGTTGTTTTTTAGAGAAGTGAGTACCCATTCGAATCTAGAGAACCTTTAAAATCGAAATCTGAAAACAAATGACTTATCGTGTATACTTTTATTAGGCTGCTGCTTTATGCCGTAGATGATTTTATTTTAGCTAGGACAAGTTCTGAAAACTTGGCCACTAACATTTAATTTTAGTATAAGGGCTAGTTGTGAAGCTGTCGTTGGGGCCTTTTATGAATACAAACTACTTTTAATTGGTTTAGTTCTGGAAGTTAGCTTTGTCGGTTGAAAGTTAGATCCGTCAAGTCCAAGCGCCCAACCACTGGAGTGGTGTGCAGAGGGGGATTTTAGCCCAGATGTCGTCGTCATCATCTGACCACGGTTCAAAATTATGAGGCCACTCTCAAAATAACCCTAGAGCTGATTTGAGCTGAGACGTGAATATAAATAAACTAAAACTGAAAGTTAACTTAAATATTTTAATTCGGAGGTAATTTACCAAATTTTCACGGACATTTTTATCCTTATAATTTAATATTAAACACTACACAAATTTTCATCGCCTTTCATCTTTGGCACAGTTTAAAACACGGCTTTTTCGTAATTAAACTGCTATCAACCAATCACTCTTCATTCTTTTCGACTTCATTTCCAATTTTATGTAAAGATTCAGAAATCTCTGACAAACTAATTCCTCAAATGAATTGTATCAGAATAAAACTTAAAGCTTAATGTTTGTCGTTTTCAATGAAAAAATATTTGAACCTTCCGTCAGATGAGTTTCTTTTACAAGTTATGCTATTTATCACATATTAACATTAGTCTTCAAATTGGTTTGAATCTGAAATATTTCCGTAACTAATTCCCAGGTGTTTTTTTTTTCAGCTTCAACATTTCAAAAGAAAGAATGCTATGAAGAGAATGAGTTGAAGTTAATGCAACACTCAAGTATGTATTGTTAATTTTTCATTTAATATGGTGCTGCGATTTCAAAGGGAGGAATTATCATACTTCAAACTATAAGACTACATCCCATAGTAAATTATCTCAAACGGACAACCGATGTCTCATGAAGTTTGTCTTTAATTGATCCCAGACAGAGAATGTAAAACATCTATTCATGTCGTCTTTAACCAGCAATTAACCAGGCTAAAATTATGTGTATTTCGGAAGGTGACTCTTCATTTAGAATATAAAGATGTTAAATCATAATAAATGTTTAAAAATTTAAAATATTCTATTAGTTTTCAAAGTGACTAATAAAGTGTTGTAAAATATTCAGATAAAAAATATCTGAAGAAATAAAAATGAATTCTACTGCAATTGGAAGAAATTCGGTCTCTTATAATAGCCAATTAATTTTCCGAAATGAGCCTGAATTAGGATAATGTTTAATATTTAATATTGTGAGTTCATTAGTTTATTTTTCAAATTACGTATTAAATATTTTATGTTAATTTAGCAAGGAAAAATTCCTAAAAGTAAGTCTATTCTGAGCCAATATTCCTGAAATATTTCCAGTTTTTCTACTTGGAATTATTGCCAGTAAATACTATCATCATGTACTGACAGGGCTTAATATATTTTCCTTTGCTAGGTTTAATTTGTTACAAACGAAATTAAATTGAGCTAAACGAATCCATTGCCATCTTTAATTATAAAAATTAGCAGTCTGAAATTCCAGATATAAAAAAAGTAATTCAAAATTTAATTGAGTAAATAATCGACTTTTAACTTCTGAAATTCATTAATAAAATGCTAGTTTGTGTAGCTATCCATAAATAAAATGGAGTTTTAAATTTGAGAATAAAAAACTATTTAGCAAAATCTATGTCCTGAAAGTATAACATTGTCACTTCTCAGATACAATTATTCAAAGTTTTAATTTCACTATTCTAATCGAATATTAAATGCTTTATAAGAGCAATTCTGTATCTGTGTATATTCAAAATGGCGATCGGTGAAAAATAAGCGTTTAGTGAGCAGTCAATCCACATAATTTTCTCAATCTTTGTTTTAATTCGTCTCTCGGATGACATTTATCCTATTAATAATAAATTTGTCCGCTGAGGGTTAAATCTAAAAAAAAATTAGAACTGGATTAACTATTTATTTTCAAAATTGAAAGACACGAAAAATGACTAAGAAAATGTCAAATTGATGTTGGGTTACAACAAAACATTAAACAAAATCAAGATTTTGGATTGTTTTTCATGAGGTAGCTCACGCAATTCCTGCTACTTAATGGAAAATAAAATCAACCAAAATTCCCTGCTTACACAAATATTTTTCTAAGAGTGCAAATGTAGATATCGGATGATAGAATTCGTACATGCTTTCCTTGTAACTCATTTATTTAGCTATCATTAGAATTTTGGGATGCAAAATCTGATTAGGAGTTAAATTTTGTTATATGAAACTTCCATGATAAAAGTAATGAATATTAAATTGCACATTTCGATTGCAATCTCAATATTTTAAAACTGGTATTTAAATTTTAGAGTCGATTATTTATACTAGAAAGTGATATATGAATTAAAAAATAAACCAAATATTTCTTGTGATATAAAGGCTCAAAAGTATATTGAACCTTTTAGTCAGTGCAAAACATTTCCATTTAAAGTCTAAACCGTTTTTTAATCACAGAAAATTTACAATTTATGTAATAAGAAAATTAAAATTGGTCGTATATAAATGCAATAAAAAGCTGGCATAAAAACTGAGGGAATAAAATAGTGATATATGTAATATTATTATTCTCACAAATTTCTAAAATTACATTAATCTTTATGTATATCAATCACAGAATTCTGATGAATATATTTTTTTCTTCAAAACTTATCGTTCTGTGCATGTTAGACATTGGAAATGCTAGGAGCTGATAGATTTGATTTCATTCATATTTAAGCCTAATCTAATTTTTTTCTTCTGTTAAGTTTCGATTTGATTGCAAAACATTATTGAATTTATTTACCAGTTAAATTACTCTATAATAGATGCAAGTTGTTTTTGCCGCTAGGGTCTACCAAACAAAATTTCGGATAAGACCTTACTAACTATAGACAAAAAAAATTTCGAAAATGATTTTAAACAAGCATCATTTCAAATTTTCCCAGGCTACCTAAGCAACTGTATTTATTTATATATTTAAGTCCTATATTTAGAAATTAGGTCATCTTAGATCCAATATAGGTTTTATATAAACGTTACAACAGTACAGGTAAATGGTATTTCGTGTTTCAATATGGTTATAATATCAAGCTAATGAAAATTAGTTTTGCAACAGAATCAAGAATGCAAAGGACATGAATAATAAGTAATCTGAATTAATGTAAGGACAATTAAGTAATAAATTCAAGTATAAACTGATTTATTAATGAGAAATCTTGTTTATTATTCAATATTTATTAAATTCACATCTTAGAATTCATAATCTTGCAGCATCCGTATTAAATTCGAGAATGTTACTATTAGGTACTGTAATAATATATAGGTAATATTTAGTTAAGAGCAAAGTTTAATGGACGACAGTGGGTGGTTTTGCAATGCAAAGTGTCTGTATAGTTATGTCAACCAACTATATAGAATGAATATTTTGAAGGTGGCCAACGGCCCGAATAAAGCTTTGTGTTGATATTACTGGTAGAAACTACAAATGCAAATGATGTAGCGGAAATTTTGTTCAGTGTTGGAGGGAATTTTATGTGATGCTGTTCTATGAGCGATGATTTTATGTAGAGATGAAATAAATGATACATCAGTTTAAGGGAGGTTTCAAATTGCGTTGTAATTCGCAATGCGTGGGGTTAGTAGAAGATTTGCATTAGGGTGGAATGGGCAATGTGTAGGGTTAGAAGATTTGCATTAGGGTGTAATGGGCAATGTGTAGGGTTAGAAGATTTGAATTAGGGTGTAATGGGCAATGCGCGGGGTTAGTAGATCTGCATTATGTGGAATAGGCAATGTATGGGGCTAGTAGATTTGCATTA
>JAOUZG010000871.1:8620-24167 GCA_026289955.1 Argiope argentata | reverse complement strand
AGCATTGGGGAGGAACGGGCAATGAATGTGTGGAAGGTTTTTTAGCAGTGTGGAGGAACGGGCAATGAATGGATCTATTAGATGTATGAATTACAGTGAAAGTTCTTGTGGAATGGTTTCTGAATTTTAAATGAAAAAATTGTAAGTTCGGCATTGTAGTATTGAACTATTATGTAAGAAAATTAAGATAATAGTTAGATTTTAATTATTAAATTGAGGTAATTGTTTCTGTTTAAATTGGATATTTATATTGTATTAGCTTTCCATGTATGGCTATACAAATATTATTTTGACTCGAATAGCGTCGTGGTGGTGGTGGTAAATATTTTGATGGTGATAGTGATGCTTCCTCCATTGATGTTCCTAATTTAACAAATTGTCTCGAAATGTATAAAAAGTATTTTTTTCCTATAAATAATGATAAACGATTCTAACCTTTTTTCTGATAGCGCCTAATTTGTTGAAGTTTATTTCTTACTGTAATCTTAGTATTGTATATTTAGTGTATAGTGTTGTAGAATTTCGAATATAGCCGTAGGGAATGGAGCGTATCGAATATAGGCGTGGGGGAATGATTATAGATGTATATTGTAATATATAGAGGTTTGCGGGAATATTTGGTAAAAATCGGTATATCATTAAGGTTATTCTCGAATCATCTTTTGCCTGCAATTGGCTTTGTCAAACATCGTGGAAATGTTTGGTAAGATTGATCCTTGTATAGTTCAAATACTCCGTTCCTCTTACTTTTGTATCGGTATTTTTATATATAGACTATAATACAGATTATCGTAATCATATTACAACTTTCAATCTCTTATAAAGAAACTCATTTTCTTCAACAAGCAGAAATCGATATGAACAGCTGTTATGAAGTGCTTTGCTATCGGTATCTTTTAAATATTATTTTTGATGCTGCAAGTTCTGTATTTTAAGTATTAAACTATACTAGTCAATATTAGTTTTCTCTTTACCTAAACGAAAAGTGTAATAGTCCAATTCAATCCATCTTATTCGAGCTCAATCGATTTATTAGAACTTTCACGTAATCTTATTTCTCTTAAATTCTTCCAGAAAGATGTAAAGTACAATTATTATGATTTATCTTACGGAATAAATAACTGGGATTAAGATTCTTAATCATTCTTTTCTGATTTGATTTAAATTAAATGGTATCTATCGTACTTTTGGATATAAAATTTATGGAAAATAATAAAACTGGAAACCTTTTAAAGCCTAGAAATCCAAATGTCTTACATGTACAGTTCAATAATGATTTTAAAAAAATACTTCTACATTAATCATTATTGGTTTGTAAAAGACTTAATTTTTTTCTGTAGGGTAGCCTGGAGAAACCAATATAATGACAAATTTGCTCTCTTGCATCTAATATCTAATTCAAAGTTAACTGCCTAATTTCCAGAAATAAGACTGAAAATTCCCCACTGTAAAGTAAAATTTTAAACTTGTAAGGGGTAAATAAAAAATCTTCTAAATTATCTGTTTTAATTAGTCGTAACTTATTTAAGGTATCTTAATTATTTCAAATATCACTTTCTTTAGTGAAAATATTTTAAATTAAAATTTAAAGTCTGTGATGTAATATATAAAGAAAACAAGATTTCCAGTACCTTTTTATAACAAACATTTTGGCAGTAAAATCGATTGGAGCTTTTTACCACAAAGCTATTTCATATCATCGTATGTTATCTGCTGATATATCTTTAAAATATGAAGTTTAGACGAAGGCGGTGAATTAACCATTTTTCTGCGAATTTGGTCCTATTTTTTTTTCTGTTTATGGGGAACTACATGCACTACTTATTCAAAAAGTTCTAATTTTTTTTAAGTTAATATCTTGAAATATTGGATATTCAATGTGGCTTTCGTTATTTTTTGTATTTTAATCAATTCTACAATTAAAATTGTCATAAACAATAATTTTTGAAAAAATTTGTAAGAATCCAGTATATTGTACACATAAAACACATTGTAATAATTTGCTTTCAGAAACTAATTAGAGGTAAGTATATTCTAAAGTCTGTAAGAATTTCGTATTCATGGATTGCTTGGTCCACATTTAAGTTTTTATACTCCACCGAAACTAAATTTTCAGTAAATGAGCTATTAGATTTAAAATTTAAAATAGCCAGTTAATATTTCTGTGTAATTTCATGTTTTATTCAGATATTTTTTCTTTAAATATAAACTTCTTCAAATAAAATTTGCTGCTATGGGTATACTTTTATTTTCCGCTCGGTTGAATTGGAAGAGAAAGGGATGGTAATTGATATCTCTACAGAGTTCTGACACTAAGAAATAAAATTTTAAGAATGAAAAATTTATAGATGATGAATAAACATTTAGAAAAATGACGAAAAATGCATTAACAATTGAATTTTATTTAAATTTAAAAACTAAATATACAAAATCTTTTAATAATGACTTATAGGTCAAGTTAGCTTCCATTAACATTGACTTGTGGATGATCAAGTTAGCTTCCATTAACAATACCTTAACGACTAACTTAATAGATGATCCAAGTTAGCTGCCGATAGTAAGATTATGGCACACTTGGCGCAGGATATATATTAAGTTGTAAATAAGTATATAAAGCTATTTATATAGCATCAATTCGCGTATATAATGCTTGTTTTCAATATATTTACGTTTAGAATTGAGGTAATATTCATTCTTGTATAATTACGCCAAAATATTTTTTAAGAGTTTCAAAATCAAACTGGAGTTTAAAGAATTTATATTTTAAAATATTAGAGTAACTTTTTACTATAAAATTATTAAATGAAGTTAAATTTCTTCCAATTCCAGTAGAAATCATTTCTGATTTCTTGGATATAATTTCATCTGATTTTGCAATGCTCGGCTTTCCAAATGTATTATTTCTTATTTTTCATTTGTTTATTTTTAAATAAAACTTTCTAAGATTTAATATAATTTAATTTCGAATACCAAACTTGTTTTAAAAGCTAAAGTTCAAATATAGGCGAGTAGTAAATAATTTCTAAATGTTGAATCACTTTGCCGAAAAGCATGGCGAAGAGTTGGACTGAAGTTCCAAAACCATCTTCAATAAATGAACTCAACATGAATAATCGCCGGATGAAGGAAAATAACGGCTGTTGCAGACTTAACTGTGAAAATAACCTGCCAGAAATTCTGCAAACATCTATAATAAAAGAAAACAATATGAATAATTGATGTTACACTTAGAAAGAGCTTGTACACCGATTGGAGAATGCTTTCGGAGGCTGTAATATCTAATCCTTAATGTTTTAATTCGATTCGTTTGTGTAAATGGGATTATAGTGAACAATAGCTTGATTAACCATTTAAATCAACGATGCCTCCAAATATTAGTGACTTTGCTTTAGTTGATGTCATGTGACCACCAGGAATACGAATTCATTTTATGTTAGTAATAAGACAATAACGCAGCATGACAGGAATTGTCAGTCTTGGCTGATTCAACTGCCCAAGTTTACGGATTGACATACACCCATCTATGGTAAGAAGGATAAGGTAAGTAGAATTCTAACTACAGTAGGAATATCTGCAGTTCATGAATGGTATTTTATGGGTTTTTTATATTTAAAATGCCTTTTGTTTTTGTTTTACAGATATATTTTGGTCTGCGAATTTCTGCGTTGGGGCAGCCATCTATGGTAAGAAAGGTACGGAAAATAGAATTCTAATTACAATAGGAATATGTCACGAATGGTATTTTATGGTCATCTGATATTTAAAATGCCTTTTGTTATTGTTTTACAGATATATTTTGGTCTGCAAATTTCTGCGTTGGGGCAGCCATCTATGGTAAGAAAGATACGGTAAGTAGAACTCTAATTTCAATAGGAATATGTCTGCAGTTCATGAATGGAATGTTATGTTTTTTTTAATATTTAAATTGCCTTTTGTTTTTGATTTACAGATGTATTTCGATCTTCGAATTTCTGAGTTTGGGCAGCCGTATATAGTAAGAAGAATGCGGTAAGTACAATTCTAATTACAATGGGAATATGTCTGCAGTTCATGAATGGTATTTTATGGTTTTTTTAAATATTTAAACTGTTTTTGCTATTTTTTAGATATATTTGGGTCTGCTAATTTCTGAGTTTGGGTAGCCATTTTTAGTAAGAAAGGTACGGAAAATAGAATTCTAATTACAATAGGAATCTGTCACGAACGGTATTTTATGGTCATGTGATATTTAAACGGTCTTTTGTTATTCTTTTACAGATATACCTTTGTTCACAACTTTCTCTTCAGATTAGAAATAATTATGTCTTTGAAACTTCTTAGAAGTTCCTGGTAAAAAATGTCTTCAAAAACAGCTTATTCCTTTTATTTCTATATTATATAGAAAGTGATGATGATAGATTTGAGTAAGTATTCAAAAACAAAGTCAAGTTAGTAATATATTCAATTCATTAGAATTACTTAGTGTTAGGATAAAAAAAACTTCCCATGCATTTACGAATGCATGAAGGTGCATTTTAGTTAAAATCAGGGAGATGTAAAAAGACGTTCAAATTAACAATAAGTCTCATTCAAATTAAACCCTATTTCAGAAGGCATAACTGAGAATAACTACTAACGTAAACGAAAACAAATTTAATTCACGGTAAGATACTACAGAGAATTTTTTATTCAATACAAGAAGTTTGCAAATAGAATAATGATGAATAAATTAATGATTCAGGATCATCAAAATTGGTAGTTTATTTATTGAACTTTTTATTTTTTACAATCGAAATTTTTTAATGTCATTTTGAGAATAACGATGGTAAAAATTCTCAATCAAATTAACGAATATAAAATATTCTTTATGCCACTCTTGAAAATTTGTGTATTTTGAACTAACCGTTTAAGCAATCAATACAAAAGTTTCAGTTTAAATAATACGGTTAAAAATAACACCACTTTTATGCATATAAGATAAAACTGAACGAAAAATTATCTAATAGGATGGAAATAAAAGATTGAAAAGGAAATTTGGAAGAAGTATTTCCTTCTGTTATCACCTCTATCGAAGTAAAATAGGATCGCGGTGGCCTGGTGGTTATGGCTTGATTCGTGAACCCTTGGTTTGAAGGATCGAGACCCGATTACATCTAAGAACCGTCATGTAAGGGGGTCTGTTGCATGGTAAATCCGTCAGGCTTAACGTCCTCCCGCTAGTGTGGTGTATTGAGGTTGGATAGGGATAAGACAGCTCAAGTGTCGCCCTCGTCACCTGACCGCGGTGAAGCATTAGGAAATTTTTTTAAGAAATAGCCTTAACGTTGCTTTACCACGGGACATTAATACAACTAAGGTAAGCGAAGTATTAGTTTTTTTAAAAAAACTAAAGTTTAAAAAACCTGTCTCGAAGTGATAGTCTCGATATATTGAAAAAAAAAACAATCGATAAACTATCAATGTACAAATGAAAAGTGATTTTTATCGTCAGCTAAATTACTCTATTACTATTTTAGGTCGAGCAAAAATTTAAGCAGCATTTATTTTAATTCATTTTGATGATCGGGTTTATATAATTCCTAGTAATGCACTCTTCAACCGATTCTTTCCTTACAGATATCACTCAAGTTTGCAATATCTCAACCCAAGAATATTCTAACAAAAGAATGATTATGAAGAACCCCAAATCCTGATGATGAATGTTGACTTCAAATGTTTGTAGATGAGCAATATATCATAGGCATGCTTTTTGGTCAGTGATGATATATTTATATCTTTGCATGAAGGTACACAGTTGCATTTTTTCTCATCTATAAATCTTCTAATTCATAGTCAATGAAGTAATTGCATCGCATTAGAAATTCATGTCATTTTTTACCCTTTCAAGAATTATAAGAGGATTAATTGAGTTGAAAAAGTAAATTTTCATATCATGAATGGAATTGGTATTCATCATTGTTTAAAAATAAATTAGAAATAACAGGGGACACTTATTTTTATCGTAAGCTGACATAGGAAAAAATTGGCAAATAAAATTTTAATTTCGATAGAAACAAGAAGTTTTAATGAATAGTATGTGATTTAAATTGTCTTTATTCTTTTATCATTGTAACTTTCGTTAACCGCTTAACAGGTTTGCGCATATGCCGTACGTGCATCGATTTATTGAATTTTGATAGCTTTAAGCTAAAAATGAACCACTCATAATGATTATAATTCAATATGAAAATTACTTCGAATGCATAGATAAGTTATGTATTCAATAGATTTCCATTTAAAACAAAATAAGAAAATATTCCTAAAATAAAAGGTGTCATCTTATTAGCCAGTAAAGAAAATAAACCAGTTCAGTGATTAATCCTATAAATGATGGGATGAAATTTCTAGTATACAGAGTCATATGATATATGATGGCAAGTAGAATTTCACTTTCAATAGTGGCTAAATGTTTTAACAAATGATATAATTAATAACCATCTGGCATTTAAAATGCTTTTTATTCTTTTATAGGCATTCTTTAGGTGTTGTAACGTTTACTTTAAAATAAGAAATGAAAGAAGTTTATTGGAAATCGTGAAGTCGAAAAAGACCATTTTTTCGTCTTCCGAAAACTTACTGTGATAAGGCAATTAACTTAAGTAGCTATATAAATCAAGGTAAGTTTATATTGCTTACATTTGCATTGGTAATAAAATCCTATGCACTTTTTTAATTTCTATAAATACTGTAGTATATTGCTTAAAATTTCATAATATCCCTTTAGATTTAAAGAATTTATTTTATCGAATCTATAGTAACTCTTCATTATATCAGAACATGACATTGTTTTAGGAATAAGGTTTTGTGGCGTCAACAAAAATCCGCAGGTGAAAAATAATTTTATTATATTCACGAGCACCTTAAAAAATTAGTTATTAATAACGTGATGTCATCCCATTTACAAACGATCTGATAAAAAAATTAAATTACGGAGAAAAATATCATATTTAGCACGTGATAATATAAAATGAAATAAATAGGAAATGTGATATATTTTTTAAACAATAAATGCGAGACAGAGTTTTTTGGATCGTTTGCAGTACTAAAGTGACTCATTCAACGAAACCATTAAAATGAATAAAAATATAATTTAACTTGCACGAGCACGAAGTGCTTGGCCTTTCAAGAAATTGTGTTATGACGAGATACATTGAAATATGCATGGAAGATTTCCTTTTAATCTTTTATATTAACATGATAAAATTTAAAAGTAATATTATTTAAATTATTTCTTTGCGGATATAGGCCAATCTCTTACGTGTTTGGCCCAGGAATATTTAAAGCATAAGAATGGTTGTACAAAGACGTGCAAATTGCTCTTGGTTAATTCCTGTTGTTTAAAAGATTCAAGTGAAATAGGCAAGAGCTCCCGTTATGTATAAATGTGAATTTCAAATGTTTCCAAAATTTTCCGAGCAGGTCATGTTTTGGACAGTTATCAATATGAAAATCCAATAATGCATCAGGATACACAGCTGCACTGTTTCGTCTGCAATTTTTAAAAAGTATAAGATAAAATTACGTCATTGCCACTGCTTTAAAAGCCGTAACTGTATGAACTATTTTTCTGCATTTAATTTCCATTGCAACAAAAAAAATCGTACGCATCTAATAACAGAATTGGAAGTTTACTAAGTTATTTCAAATATTTTTCTATCAAAGCAGTTTTGTAGAATAGGATACTAAACGTATAACCAAACAGTTACTGTATTCAGATTAGTTTCACGGCTTGAAAAGCAATGATCGAATTATTCCAAAAATAGTCATTGAATGGCTAGAATAATTCTTCAAATTAAATTTTGGGCTATTTCTCATACTTCTATTTTCATTATCAGTTGCAGTTTGATTGTCAAGCATTATGTGCTTCAAAATGATTTTGTTTCTTCTAATTTACATTATTTACTTGTATTCATAAATAAAACAATGTTTAAATATGTTAACGCTTAAGTGAGTTAAATAAGTTATTAGTTCATAATTTATAAGCCGACCAATGAATTTAAGCTATTTATGAATTGAATATTAAACTTATTCTAAAATGAAAGAAAGCAAAAACTATATAATCTTTCTTGTGAATTATCTAAATGAGTATCTATTATCGAAATGCAAACATAATATAAAAAAGTAATTTTATAAATGCTAGAAATCTTCAAAATACTTTGTCATATTGTTTTTATATATGTAATGTTTTTACATGTGTAGATTTATTATATATCTTAACCAATCGGAAGATGTACATAATTTAAAATTGTCAATGAAATAATATAGCTTTATTTTTAGTGAATTGAATACAGGCATTTATTGAATTCAGAGCAATTATTTATGGAATGGTTTTATTCCTTTGTATCAAACTTATTAAGTCACAACAGTTCAAAGAAATTAACTTCCTGTGTATTTAAAAATTACTTGCCTTTCATATTTATTAGGAATCATTAATAAATATTCTGAAAAAAAATTGTAGAAAAGTTTTTTGTATTATTTTAATTTCAATTTCTTGTAACTGTAGTAATTAATTGGAAATGCTTATTGCACTAAATTTTAATACAATTTATATCCTATTTGAGCATTATTATATTTTATATATGTAACATAATTATAAATAATGTAATGTCTATAATATAATTATATATGATGTATTTGAATCTGCTATATTTTTTTTGCAAATTATTCAGGAATTTTTTTGTTTGTGTCAATTATATACATTAGTTTCAAAAATGTTTAGATAATACTTAGTGTTCTCGCTTTTGTTTACAAATATAAAATAACTATCATTCAAGATGGAAATTTCTAAAGGGTGTTTGTCGCCTTTTGATGTGATGAAATTTTGTAATTATATATAAATATATATTTTGTGTGCGTGTGCTATATGGTAATACTAGTTTTTGGATAGTTTATATGTAAATGTATTAATTCAAAGCTCCATTCTATATATAAAGGCACAATTTGGTACTAAATTTGAGAAACCGTAAATATTCTATTATAAAACTATAGTAATGAATTATATTTTAAAAATACAAACATTAATGATTAAATGCTGCTTTTCAATATGTCGATAACTGTTTCAAAATAAGCTTTTCCATAATTTTTTTAAATTTCACTTTTGACATGCGTTGATTCGTGTATAAAATTACAATTAATAAAATTTTACACAACAAAATTACATAAAATTTACAATTTTTAGCAATCAATATAAAATTAGATAATGTTTCTGTAATTTGAATTTTTGTAAATTTCTATATAATTTTTGTTTGCGCTTTAATTATAAGATCTGTCTATATTTTAACAAGGTTTTTTGTCGCATCCATTTCTAATAAATTTCAGAGAATTTTATCGTTAGTTAAATGCCACTTATTTCGCCAAAATTCGAAACGAAATCCGAAATTATAATTATATCATTCATTTCAGGATAAGTTTCACTTGTCTTTGAAATTTAATTTAAAATATTGTTTACTAGTACTTATCATGTTTGCACTAGAGTTCAAAGGTAACTAGTGGTTCGGCCGGCCAACCATTCGTTATCTTTCGAAGACTCGGAAACTCAACTCGATCCTCATGGCTGATCACCATGGTGATCGGTGTGTTTCATTTGTGGCGGATTAAATAAAAGTAATTAAAAGAATATAGGAATATTAATTACGCGTGCGCTTTTACAATTTGTTTTCGTAGGAGGTAAAAAATGGATGCGGCAAATCCTTGTTTTTTTGGCATGAAACTTGTCTTTTGAGTATTTTAACATTTTTGTTTAGTTTGAATTGTTTCATATTTATAAATATGATTTTGTAAACGGGTACTCTGTAAATGTTTTTAAATTTTAAATCATATATTCTGAAAAAAATTCTTAATACTTATCCAAATTTATCAGGAAATTACAATTAAAATTAATTCAAAGTAGTTTCATCTGGGGTCTGCTTTTAGAAAAAAATCGTCTTTGTCCTTTGTGAAATGTATGACTTTTTAAAAATTATTTTTAGTAAAATGTATGATTTTTTGAAATTGTCCTTTGTAAAATGTGTGTTTTCAAAAAATTTGTCTTTAGTGAGAAGTGTCAATTTTTTAAAAATTGTCCTTAGTGAAATGTATGCATTTTTTAAAAAATTGTCCTCAGTGAAATGCGATTTTTTAAAAATGGTCCTTAGTGAAATGTGTGAATTTTTTACGAATGTATCAGCTTAATGCTTTTTTCTTGTTATATAAAATTACATATAGTATATATTTGTAAAGCTTTGTATTTTTTTTATTTTGCTTCTGTAATACTTTGATTGGTGCATTGGAATAAAATATTTTGTATTTTTATTTCATCTGAGTTAAATGTATATTTTTGAAAAAAATTAGATTAGTGATTACATTTAATTACTTTACATCTCTTTTAGATAGCTTAAATTTCTAATGAATCAGTAAATTGATTAAAATCTTTGTGGAAAAGAAATGATAAAGAAAATCAACTGAGCAATAGCTTTTTACCCAAACTTATTGAAAAGTAAAAATTATTAACTTTCAAACATACAGAGTAAAATTTTTTGGCTATATTTCACGATTTTAATTTTATTTTAATATCAAAGGAATTTTAACTTTGTTTTCAAGTAATATCCCGAAGATTGCTTGATTGTTGAAAACACGGCTTAAATGAAAACTTTCAAACGGTTGAATTTAACTAACCTGGCGATAATAGTGATTAGTTGGCGATAGTCGAGAAGATTCCAAGAAATCGTTAAAAGTTGTTTAAAATTAAATATTGAGGGAAAGTCAGAGTAAAAAATCGTGTACTGACTTTGGATTCCAAAACTCATTGTATCTTGAACTGATAGAAGCCTTTTTAGATTATAATGTGTCTACTTATCAGAAATGTATTGATCGCATTATTTTCACTTTGCATAAATTCGATTTTCCCCCCCAACTATCTCCTTTGCTGTGTGGACTGATTCCAGGTCTTAAAATTTATTCTATTAAAGAGCTACCCTGTTAGCGGACCTGGTGTATGCTAAATAGGGAGAGATCAAATGGTATAAAAGTTTGGAAAACGGGTGCCGATTTCGTCATCTGACCACGGTTCAAGGATAGGAGCTCCATCACAAAATACTTATTGCTTAGAATCAGTTCATGGATTTAGTTCAATAATACATCACATACTGGTTCATTCGGTTAATTTTCGAATGGAACCTTGAAGCATTAAATTGGATTCTTCTTGAGGAAAGCATCGATTTACAAACCATAGATGGTTGAAGACCACTCTCTGATGCGACTACTAGATAAAAGAAGGGTCATTTAAATATAGTTGTTGAATTATTCCTTTGCTCTTTACCAATTATTGCATTAAAAAAAGGAATTTGTACGAAAACGATAGGTTTTTTAATATCTTGAGTAGGAAGGATTTTAAGTGGTAATTTGTAGTTTAGTAATATTTTCAATAAAGAAAAAACATTTACTTCGACTAATTCAAACATATATTCTTTTCTTGTGGCTCAAAAGAACCTTATTTTTCATGAAGATTTTAAATGTGTTGTATAAAAAATTTTGTCACCTTCATTTATCAGCATTTTCTTGAGATAATGATTTATAAGTGTCTGTTCGTCTAATAATCTGCCTCGTTGAAATAAATTCTAGAAAAAAATTCAAATGCGAGTTCGATATTCTTTATATTAAATACTTAAAACCCAATGTTAGTTTTTCTATTCCAAATCTTTGTCAGGACACTCAAATAAAAGATAAAGAACCGTTAAAATCACTTGGCATCTAGAGCAGAAAGGAGCTCTATCGCCGAATAAAAGATGTTTACGAGTAAAACCAATGTGACCAATGCGGAGTCTAGACAGTTTGAGTCTAACTCTCGCTCTGGCAAACAAGGCCAGGGTTAAATGTTAGGTTTTACGGTACAAAGTTTATAATCAGTAAGATTAATCCACGATTCCTGCCAGAGTGCGTAGAGCCGACGTTGAAAAATATGTTTTTACATCACAGTACGGGATGTGTCTCTGTAAAAGCAAAGATATCATCTTGAACATATACATTTCAATTAAATTCTAGATTTCAAATTAAAACCAGAAATATTTTGATTCCTACTTGCTTAGAAATGAATAGAAATCAACAAAATGACGTATATCCAATTGTTTTATTTTATTTCATGTTTTTTTTAACATTATGTGACATTTATTGGTGTCAGTAAATGATAATATTATATATGACAGCTATCTAACATCATAGAGAATCTAGCTGGGATGCAGTTTGAAACGTTATCTGTTGTTCATCATTATTTTTGTGTTCGTTTTCTTTTTCTGAAAAAGTCGGATGAAGCTAATAAAATGAGAACGTCACTTTCAAAAATAATAACGAAAAGTCGAAGCGCTACGATGTCAATTTGTGACGCGATTCTCAAAAGTAATCAAAACATCAATTTAAAGACATCTTATTCTTTTTTTCTTAGCTTATTTTCACTTTTTTGAGATAGTCTTTATAGAATACCTCTTTTTTTAAGGATATTTCTATTCTTTTTTTTTCAAATCTTGATTTAAATTTGTTTCTTATGTATGTATTTTCATATTAGCTTTATTTGACATTAAATTTGATTTTTCTCATTGAAATTCAAATATATAAGCTCTGTTACTTTCTATCTGAAGTGTTTTGAATTTATTATTTGCGACACTTCTCAGTCTCATTTTTTAAATATAATTATGAAACATTTTGTGTATCATGAATCTCACGAAAACTCATAAATCTCAAAGGAATATCAGATCATTTGTTTTATTGGAAATACTACTTCTGACAACATACGAAATTTAAAAATGTTCCTGAAAGGACACTCAGCAATTTTAGTATCCTCAAGGTCGCAGTGGTTTGTAAGGAAGGACTTTGTTTCGGGGTATTAGAATCCCATGTTCGAAAACCGATTCCATTACGGAATCACCATGTAAGTGAACCCATGCCCATTAGATTCATCGTGGAAAGATATGATCATCGAATCCAATGGATACGGTCATCGAAGACGTGTTTGGGGACACCCAAGGCAGAGGGGGGGGGGATCTTGCTTTCTTTATTCCACACCACACCGACCCTCAACAAGAAATTATGGTTTGGGATACCATATCCTTTGATAACAGGGCCATTTTGGTTGTCATTAGGGGTACAGTTACTGCACAGCAGTGCATCGACGACATCCAAAGATCTATATTACTGACGTCCCTTCTACAGTACCCTCGACTGGTTTTTCAGCAGGACAATGCCACACCACATACGGCATGTGTTGATATGAACTGTCTGCAAGCTTGTCAAACACTTCCTTGGCTTAACAGATCACCAGATCTTTCTCCCATCGAGCATGTCTGGAATATGATGGGAAGGCAATTGCATCTACCACGGAATGTTGAGGATCTCGTTCGACAATTGGAGCGAATTTGGCAGGAAATATCGCAGGAGACCATCCGGAAGCTTTATTGAACTATGCCATGCCGTATAGCAGCTTGTATAGAGGCTAGAGGAGAGTCAGCCCTTTATTGAACTTGTTAGTGTAACTCAGAAATAAATCATTCATTTGATCCGAGATTTTAATCATTCATTATTCTGTACATTGTCTTCCTATACACCAATTTTCATCTCAATTGGACAACTTTTTCTTGGTGGGTCGATTTTGTTTTTTGTTAGAGAGTGTATAATTTGTTTAATCAATATAACCCATGCATGCTTGTTGTATGTATGAAAATATTTTCTTATGTAAAAAAAAAAACATTTAATTAAAAATTGTGGAAATATTTCGTTTTTTTTAGAAAAAAAAACTTTCTAATTTTGCTTTGTAGTGTAATATTAATATCTTCTTATTGTGAAAAGATGGCAATGATTTGTCTTACTTATAATAGTACGTTAAAACATGTGGATTGTCTAAATTATTTTTAGAATAGCTAATTTTATTTTGTTATCAAACCGTATATTCATTTCCTATCACATCAAAGCTTGTTGTAGGTAAAACAATCTTGTTGTATGCATGAACATATTTTATTATGCAAAGAAAATAAATAAATAAATAAAAATTGTCGAAATATTTTGTTTCTTATTTTTAGAGAAAAACAATTTCTTATTCTTATTTTGCTCTGTAGTTTAATTTTAAGTATCTTATTGTGAAAGGACGGTAAGTTTTTGTCTCACTTATAATACTACGTTAAAACATCTAAATTGTCTAAAGTATTTTTAGAAAAGTTAATTTTATTTTGTTTTTGTTATCAATCCGTATATTCCTTTCCTATTATATCAAAGTTGTAAAAATCCACTGATTAAAGTGAAATTAGATTATTCACTTTGTAGAAAAAGACTCTTATTCACTTACTGATGTAACAGTTGCAAATTTTTGAGTCATGATAAATATTCTGCTAGAGAAATATATGGAAAAAATAATAAAGAATAGAAAATTCTACAGAATCATAGTAGAATTTTCTAAGCTTGAAAATTCTACATTATACCATTTGATTGATTCGAGCAAATTATTCTTAAAATGTATTTTCGGTATGACTATAAACAGCCATCAATATGCACTAAAACTGTTTAATTTAATTAATTTTTTAAAAAATATAAAGGATATAAATAATGGCTTGCTTAATCTGTATTTTTATACCATTTTGAGACATTTAATTTTTTTTTATTCACATTCTTCTTTTGAATTTCGAATTGAGCTTAGCAATTAAATACCTGAAATATCGAAAGATATAGAAAATAAAAATTAATTCCTACAACACAAGAATATGCTCTTTTTCATTTAGCATGGAGAATCTGCAATTTAATTCTCACAGCTTTTGACAAACAAATTCGGAATACGATTCCATTTGCAGCTCAAGGAATCATTATTTCCTCGTTTTGTACTTTGACTGTCTCCAGGGACTTGAAATGTACATATTAACCTGAGAAACTTCCATTCCTCAGAGATTAAGATAGGATAAACTTTGTTTTCTGTTTATCTAAAAAATAATGCCAAATGTTAGGCAAATGTGGAATTTAGATAAGATATGTAGATAAGTTTCCATTGAAAAAGTAAAAAAAAAAAACTATTTTTCTATGTAACTAATTCAGAGCTCTCTTGGATATTCATATAGAGTAAATTACCTTGGGCATTAAAGTCTTTAGAGAAAGATTTCAAGTTTTCCATTTCCCTCTGTAAGCGATGATCTAAAGTAAATAAGTATATAAAAGATAGTTTTGGAAGAATAAAACTTTTTGAACTAAGATTCTAGCTTCTAGAAATGAAAGGACAGCTTGATCAGAAATCATACAAGTTATTTGAGTTATATGTTGAATATTATTATTTAAGTTATATTTTAAAGTCTGAATTATA
Organism: Argiope argentata; assembly: GCA_026289955.1. NCBI lineage: Eukaryota > Metazoa > Arthropoda > Arachnida > Araneae > Araneidae > Argiope > Argiope argentata. The sequence continues at coordinate 8,845 of JAOUZG010000871.1, read as the reverse complement.
TGTTGTAAGATTACAGCGATTGGATTTCTTAAGAAAATGACCAGGTTATTATTAAGGCTTTCATAAAAATTTCTTATGAGTGATATCTCAAATTATTCAATTACACAACATGTAAGAAAACAGCTTAGAGTTTCAATATCAAAGCAGAATAGAAATTTAGGAAAATTGATATGATAGATATGCTTTTTGTGATCTAAAAAAGCATTATATATATATATATATATA
>JAOUZG010000854.1:0-12275 GCA_026289955.1 Argiope argentata | reverse complement strand
CTGTAAAAAGTGTAGTTGACTGCTTAATTGATGCTGCAAATAATACCATCCCCAAAAGTTCTCCACGACAGAGGAAATTCCCGAAACCATGTTGGAATCAGGTCTGCCACAATAGCCACCGAGAACAAAAAAAGAGGTGGAATATTTTCCGCAGATATCCTACCACAGAGAACTTGCTTGCTTTTAAACGTGCCAGAGCTTATGCGCGTCGTGTCCGTAGGCAAAGTCAGAGAGAATCCTGGATAGAGTTCATATCATCCATCACAGCCTCTACTTCTTCGAAACTACTCTGGAGGAAGGTTAAGGCAGCAAATGGAATTTACCAAGAATTTTCCATCCCTGTTCTTGAGACTGCAAACGGAGTGATATCTTCCCCTTTAGACATCGCAAATACTCTTGGACATTCATTCGCAGAAGTTTCAGCAATTAACTCATATAAGCCTTCATTTGCCGCGATTAAGAAACGTGCAGAACGTAAATCTTTGTGTTTCTCCACTCGAAAATCGCTTCCTTATAATACAGAATTTAGGCTGAACGAATTACAAACGGCTTTATCGAAGGCTCACGATACCAGCCCCGGTCCGGATGGAATCACATATAACATGTTCGCCATTTGTCTACCACTTCTCTTTCCAATCTGTTAACCCTATTTAATCGTATTTGGATTGAACAGAAGTTCCCACCACAGTGGCATGAAGCTATTGTGATCCCAGTCCTCAAACCTGGCAAGAATCCCTCAGACCCACGACATTATAGGCCTATTGCACTCACAAGTTGTCTATGTAAGACGCTTGAACGCATGGTCAATGCCCGACTGGTATTTGAACTGGAGAAAAAAGCATGCATACCGTTACTGCAGAGTGGTTTTCGCAGAGGACGAGCGGCTTTTGATAACATTGTGCTACTCGAAACTAAAATTCGTAATGCCTTTTCTAGTCGAAATCATCTGGTTTCTGTCTTCTTCGATTTAGAGAAGGCGTATGACCGTGCCTGGAGGTTTGGTATTCTCTCCACACTTTCAAAATTTGGCTTTCAAGGAAACTTGCCCATTTTCATAAAACACTTTTTATCATTGCGCACATTTCGGGTTAGAGTTGGCCACTTGTACTCCACTCCTTTTATTCAAGCTGAGGGTGTTCCTCAGGGAAGCATCCTCAGTGTCACACTTTTTTCTGTCCATTTTAGCCAAATTCTTAACGTTCTACCTCCATCTATTCAAGGCACATTATATGTAGACGATCTTCAGATATCTTGCCAGGGTAGCAATATGCGCTTAATAGAGCGTCAACTGCAAGTTGCAGTTAACAAACTGGTAGGTTGGTGTGATGAAAACGGGCATGTGATTTCATCTGAGAAAAGTCAATGTGTGCATTTTTGTAGGAAGCGTGGAATCCATTTGGACCCTGTAATCCATATCCAAAACCGTGAAATACCCGTCGTTAAAGAAATAAAATATTTGGGAGTAATACTTGATCATAAGCTCTCTTTCCTTCCGCATGTCTTGCATCTGCGGAAGAAGTGTTTCAGATTATTGAACATTCTCAAAGTACTTTCAAGAACCTCCTGGGGAGCAGACAGAACATCACTACTGCGAATCTATGAATCAGTTATTCTATCTCGCATGGATTATGGTTGTATGATATATGGTTCTGCAAGATTTTCTGTTTTACGCAGACTAGATACCATACATCATTCCGCCTTGAGAATTTGCTCAGGAGCATTCCGGACCTCACCAGTAGAGAGTCTTTACATTGTCTGTTACCAGCTACCGTTAAACTTACGGCGGCAAAAAATATCTGTGCACTATTACCTCCGAGCGATGTCTGTCCCTAAACATCCTTTGCACTCCTTGGTTCTTCCGGTACGCCTTCGGAGATTATACACGGCTCGACCTTCTCACATTCTCCCATTTTGTGAGAGAGTTAAATTGATCCTCAATGATTCGGAACTTCGAGATATGAGCCTTCAGACACTTGACTTATTTTCATTTCCCCCTTGGGATATTCCTCAGTTTTCCTTTATAAATCCTTTTAATAATTTCGATAAGTCAACAATGGCCCCTGTTGTTTTTCAAACACATTTTGCTTCTCATCGCTGTCAGTATTCAATGTATTTGCCCATTTTTACGGATGGTTCCAAGACCGATGACTATGTTGGCTGTGGTATTGTTTTCAACTCGGAAATACTCAGTTACACTTTGTGTCCATCCTTTTCTGTTTTATCTGCTGAATTGATGGCAATTTTTTATGGTTTACAGAAAGCCTCTCTCTGCTCGGAACGTAAATTTTGTCTTTATACCGATAGCAAGAGTTCCTTGGAAACACTTTCAAATTTTCACATTCGAATTCATCCCATTGCCTTGGAAATCTTATGCCTTTTAAAGACTCTTCAAAATAGAGGTTATGAAATATTGTTTTGCTGGATTCCAGGGCATGTAGGTATCGCTGGAAAAGAATTGGCGGACAAAGCTTCAAAAACAGCCACATTGTTCATAGAGCGTGAAATACCCCTTTCGGATGCGAAGACGGTTTTCACAAAACATATTCGTACTTTATGGGAAAAATCGTGGAACCAACAGACAGATAATAAATTGAACTCTATAAAACCTTTTACGAAACCTTGGCTTTGTCTTCCAATGCGTGAGATTGACGTCAAATTGACTAGACTCCGTATTGGTCACACTCGCCTAACACATAAGCATCTTATATTGGGTGATCGAGCTCCTTTTTGCTCCGGATGTCAAGTAGTTTTAACAGTTCTTCATATTTTAATAGAATGTCCTGATTTTAATCTTCATCGTTTACAGTTTTTTAACTCCTCATCGCTGGACATACGAATGTTATTGGGAGAAAATCCTCCCGAAAACCTTTTTAAGTTCTTGAAAACAATTGGTTTCTACCATTTTATCTAAGTCTATTTTTTTACCGACGCATCATTCAACTGATTGAGAGTTTTATTATTGACTTTTATGAACCCTTTTCATAGAACGCTGTATGAATTTTATTACTTCTGTTTCTAATTGACCATATGCATGGCGCAGTATAGCCTTTTTTTGGCTCTTGTGCCAATAAACCTAACAAACCTAACCTAACCCATTGTTAAACTTTCAAGTTTGTGATGAATTATATAATAGTGACCACTTCCCAATAATGGCCTCCAATATTGATAGAGGAAATTTGGTTCATCGCAGTCCACATTTCCTATTTCATAGAGCAGATTGGGATGCATTCACACAGTTGGCAGTTATTACCGAGGACATGGTTAGTAGTGTAGACATTTCCGAAGCTTTACAAAACGTCATTAATGTCATAATAAAAGTCGCTAATATAAGTATCCCTAAAAGTTCACCACGCATAAGAAGATTTCGTAGACCGTGGTGGAATGATGCATGTCGCGAAAGTTACAGAAAACAGAAAAAGTGTTGGAACATTTTCAGGAGGTACCCAACGACTGCAAATCTTCTTGCTTTTAAACGTGCTAAAGCCTGTTCTCGACGTATTCGTCGCCATAGTCAGAGGGAATCTTGGAAATCCTTTGTCTCTTCCATTACATCCTGCACCAGCAGTAAGATTTTGTGGGAAAAAGTGAATGCCGCAAATGGCATTTATTCGGGAATCGTACGTTCCAGTGCTAAAAGTTGGAAATGTAACGTATTCTTCCCCATTAGACATAGCTAATATTCTCGGCAAATCTTTTGAACAAGTTTCCGCAATTGAATCTTACAACCCTGAGTTTCTAGCAATTAAGAATCGCATGGAACGCTTACCTTTGCGTTTCCATGACAGGAATATTTTTCCAAATAACTCTGAATTTGGGATGTTTGAGCTAGAAACGGATATATCTCAAGCACATGATACTAGTCCAGGGCCAGATGTGATCACATATAACATGCTTCGCCATTTGAATGCCATTTCCCTTTCCAATCTGTTAATATTGTTTAACAGAATATGGACTGAGCAGAAATACCCTTCACAATGGCACGAAGCTATTGTGATTCCCATTCTAAAACCTGGTAAAAATCCCGAAAACCCTCTACACTACAGGCCAATTGCTTTGACCAGTTGCGTGTGCAAAACTCTAGAACGCATAGTAAATGCCCGCCTTATCTGTGAATTAGAGAAAGAAAGATGCATCTACCCGTTGCAAAGTGGTTTCCGTCACGGTCGTTCCACTTTTGACAACCTCGTATTACTGGAAACCCAAATTCGCAACGCATTTGTAAGGAGAAATCACCTAGTCTCTATTTTCTTTGATATCGAAAAGGCATATGACCATACATGGCGCTATGGCATACTTTCAACCCTTCATAAATTTGGTTTTAGAGGTCATTTGCCCATATTTTTATCTAATTTTTTATCCTATCGTACATTTCGAGTACGTGTAGCCAATCTTTATTCTGATGCTTTTGTCCAGGCTGAGGGTGTTCCTCAGGGAAGTATCCTAAGTGTCACTCTTTTTATCGTCCATTTAAGTCAGATTTTGAAATATTTGCCACAATCTGTTCATGGAAACCTATATGTTGATGACCTGCAAATATCATGTCAAGGTAGCAATATGAGTCTCATTGAGCGACAGCTACAAATTGCTGTCAATAAGGTAGTAGCTTGGTGCAACAATAATGGACACACAATGTCTCCAAACAAAAGTAGATGCGTACATTTCTGCCGGAAGAGAGGTATGCATTTAGATCCTGTTATTCGCATACAAAATATACCTATTCCAGTTGTGGATGAAATACGTTTCTTGGGAGTGATTTTCGATCGCAAACTCACTTTCCTTCCGCATGTTCTTCAACTGCGGAAGAAGTGCGAGAAGGCCTTAAATATTTTGAAGGTGCTCTCCAGAACATCTTGGGGTGCCGATCGAACCTCTGTACTCCGTATATATGAAGCAACCATACTTTCCCGCATAGATTATGGATGTATGGTATATTATTCTGCTCGAGATTATATGATGCCCGTTCGTCTCATATTCCTCCATTCTGTGAGCGAGCCAGATCTCTCGTTCATGACTCTAACCTTGAAAATATCATTCTTATTTCAGATATTGTATGCTTCCCACCCTGGGATATTCCAGAGTTTTCCTTTTCAAATCCTTTTCTCGAATTTGATAAATCATCAACTTCTCAACTTGTTTTCCAGCAGCTTTTTTTCTACCATCGCAATCGGTACTCTTCATTTTTACCCATTTTCACAGATGGCTCAAAATCAGATGGTCATGTTGGTTGTGGAATTGTATTCCCATCCGAAACACTGAGCTACCGACTTCATAAATGCTGCTCCGTATTCACGGCTGAGTTGATGGGTATAGTCTGTGCTCTACAGAAAATTTCATCTTCCACTCAGCGAAAATTCATTATTTGTACCGATAGCATGAGTGCGTTGGAAGCCCTTTCTCATTACCATAATCGGATGAACCCGATAGCTCTGGAAATTTTGTTCACTTTGCGTCTCTTGCAAAACAGGGATTTTGAAATAACCTTTTGTTGGGTCCCGGGCCACATGGGCATTTTTGGAAATGAAATGGCTGATTGGGCGGGCAAAATCAGCAACGACTTTTTTGTCAAGGGGACTTCCTTATTGCGATGTAAAAAATGCCTTGACGAAACATATCTTCTCTACTTGGCAATTAACGTGGGACCTGCGAACACAAAATAAATTACATTCCATCAAGGCAACTATTGTATTGTGGTCTGTTCTCCCTATACGTGAGATCGACGTAAAATTGACTCATCTCCGTATAAGTCATACGCGTTATACGCACCGACATCTCATTTTGGGTGAGATGACGCCTAAGTGTCCAACATGCCATGTAGCTTTTACTGTAAATCATATTTTAATTGAATGCCCTGCTTTTAATCTAAATCGTGTTCGTTTTTTTAATACATCGTCATTAACCTTGCGGGACTTGGTGGGTGAGAGACACCACCCGAATATTTTTAACTTTTTAAAGTCTATAAATTTTTATACTTGCATTTAGTCGAGTAATTTTTAATTAGTTCCTCAATGGTCATTTGTTTCATCATGCATTTGATAATCATTCAAAAAAGTTTCTCACAATATTGCTTTTATATTCCACTAATTTTTTTATGAAATTAAATTTTAACCTTGAATTTATAGTTCACCATTTGCATGGCGCAGATTAGCCAATTGTGGCTCTTGTGCCAATAAACCTCAATCAACAACAACAACAACAGCTGAAAATGGCCAGAGCCAGTGGCTGCCTTCCCTTGTTGGACTCCGTATGGGCTCCTCCAAACGTGATCATTTCAGTGGGCATCATAAAGAACTTAAATTTGTTAATAATTTTCATCATTTTGACTCCTTTTTTATTATGAAACTTTTGTCTGAAAAGAAAGAAACTTTTAATAACGTATCTCCTTTTCTTGTACAAAAAGCTATTACAGCAACTGTCGGTGACGTTTCTTCTATTCGAAAAATGCGTTCAGGTGATTTGCTGGTGGAAGTCGGTTCTAAAAAGCAATCACAGCAAATTTTTAAAATAAAAGCCTTGACTACGTATCCAGTCACTGTCAGTCCTCACAACTCATTAAACTACACTAAAGGTGTAATTACCTTCGGGGAATTGTTCAACGTCCCTCTTGAAGAAATAACAAAGGAACTTAAACCACAAGGAGTAACACAGGTACACCAAATCAATATTCGTCAAGATGGTCAAATTCAGCCAACAAAGCACTATATTCTAACCTTCCATAGTACCAAATTGCCTGAATTCATATATTGCGGATATATAAAATTACCGGTTGGGTAGTACATACCTAATCCGTTGAGATGCTTTCACTGTCAGCGTTTCGGGCATTCAAAGGTTAATTGCCGCGGGACCCTAACTTGCGCCCGATGTGCAGAAAAGGGACATGAAAGCCAACAATGCCACGCAGAAGAAAAATGCGTGAACTGTGACGGAAATCATGCATCGTATTCTCGAGCCTGTGAACGCTGGCAACTCGAAAAAAAATTACAACCACTAAAATAAAAGAAAATATATCCTATCCTGAATCCAGACGAAAAATTGCAGCATTAACACCAAAACCTGGTTTAAGCTATGCATCCGCTGTGCAAAACTCCTTTTGTGAAAATTGCACTTGCACAAACTGTACAAAAAAGGCATCAAAACAAAAGTACAAGTACGATTGTCCGATTCTGACACTGAAACTTCAATAGTTAGTATTCCTGATGATATTAAAACTGCCACAAATAAACCAAAGCCAAAAACAAATAAATCCCTCAAGCTAAAGCTTTCCAAACGAGGACTGGCTACTAAAGATCTTGCCAGTAAACTCAAAAAAACAACTCGAAGCAATTCTGTTGCTTTGGGACTTGCAGATAGAGGTGTAGCCCATAAGGACTTTTTGGTGGCACACCCAAAACTCCCGAAACCATCTCACTCCATCCATCAGAGGAGGCCCCTCAGGGGCTCACCTTCTTTAGGTGGGTACGGGTGTCCCAATCCCGAGGTTCCCAGGGATCTTTCCTCCCTTTATGTTTATCCTCCTCTACGCCTTCTGCTTTTTGCTTGATCCTTCTTTCCCTCGACGGCAAGCGAGGGAGCTCTCCATGAGAAGCTGTCGCCGCTCTGTTTGCTTCTTGCTTCTCATGGACAGCCCAAAACCCCACGTGTTGGCCGTGCGTGGTGACCCATTAGACGGGTGGTACACTGTTGGTCCCCAATGTATCAATCGGCTGGTTGCTAGCCACCTGAGTGGTTAGTCTGCTAGGGATCAAGCAAAGGGGTTACTCTTTGGGCTTGGCGTTAAGGGTGGTCACTGTCCCCGGGGGTAACTCCAAGCGTATAGGTTCCGATTAGCGCTAAGGTAAGTGCCGAGGCTGGGAATGGCCAGAGCCGGTGGCTGCCTTCCCTTGTAGGACTCCGTGGTGGGTGGTGCCGTCGGGCCCGAATCCCCATCAATATCGTATGGGTAAAAAAAACTTTTCTCCCTTAAGTGGGCATCTTTCCGTACCGACACAAATTTTTAAACCATTTGATGCATTCTTCATTGTGAAGCGAATCTCCGAATCAAAAGAATCTTTCCATTCTGTATCACCTTTTCTTGTAGAAAAAGCGTTAACAGGAAGTGTTGGAGAGGTGGCATCTGTTCAAAAGCTCCGTTCAGGTGACCTACTCGTTGAAGTTTCAACAAGACAGCAATCTCATAAAATTTTAAAATTAAAGTCTCTGGGGCCAATACAAGTTTCTGTTACTGCACATAGTTCTTTAAATTCTTCCAAAGGTGTAATTACTTATGGGGAATTATTCAACGTCTCCTTGGAAGAAATCACTGAAAAATTACAAAGTCAAGGGGTGACCCATGTGCGCCGAATTTCTATTAGGCGAGAGGGACAACTTCTTAATACCAAGCATCTTATTCTGACATTTAACTCTCCAAAATTGCCCGAGTCGGTAAAGGCTGGGTACATGAAATTACCCGTGAGACCTTTTATTCCGAATCCTTTAAGATGCTTCAATTGCCAACGTTTCGGCCATTCCAAGGCTAACTGCCGCGGGACCTTAACATGCGCCCGTTGTGCAATAGCTGGACATGAAAGTAATGAATGTTCTGGCAAGGAAACTTGTGTAAATTGCAAAGGGAACCACACCTCTTTCTCTCGCTCATGTCCTGTCTGGAAAACAGAAAAAGATATTATTTCTGTAAAATTTAAAGAACATGTGTCTTTTCCTGAAGCTCGGAAAACTGTTAGAGCTCGTACACCGTTGCTTGGTACAAGCTATGCTTCAGCCGTAAAAGTAACATTAAAAACTGTTGGGATCCAGTATGACACAAATGATTTTAAGACTGTCTCCGAATCGGATAATTCAGCTACGGTACCTGAATTGGATCAACCTTCCAATATTACTCCAACAATAATCCAACATACTCGTAAGAAACATAAATCGTCTTCTGAAAAATCTCTGGCACTCAAACTTTCAAAAAAAGGTCAATCACAAAGAGACTTGAAAAAAATACCATCTTTAGCAGTTCAGAATTCAGTCGCTTTGGGATTATCTAGTGAAGGCTTAGTTCATAAGGACTTGCCGGCAATATTTGATACACCCACTAATCCTGATCACCTTTCCCTCCATCCGTCAGAAGAGGAGGAGGATTTTACAATGAACTGTGATGTTCTGCAAACCCAAAGCATTGGTGCAAATAATTCACCCCCAAACAATATTTCTTGATGGGTACTTTCCTCTCCTGGAACTGTCGTGGTCTGAGGTCCAAAATTACTGACATCAAGTGCATTATCAATCAATATCATCCTTCTTGCTTTGCATTTCAAGAAACGTTCTTGAATTCTAACGTTTCTTTCAAACTCCGTGGCTACAATATAGTTCGTAAGGATACAGGCCCAGAAATCAATAATTCTGGAGGTGTCTGTATTTTAACTTCTAACCTTTTTCCCAGTACACCCCTTAAATTGCACACCCCCTTACAGGCTGTGGCAATTCAGGTTCATACAAGAGCACTTGTTACAGTCTGTTCTATTTATTTGCCACCTCATGACGTCATTAATCAGCAACAACTTAATAATCTTGTTGATCAGCTACCATCACCATTTTTAATACTCGGTGACTTCAATGGGCATAATACTTTGTGGGGTTCAGACAATACCAATTCTCGTGGCCGACAGATCGAACAATTCATTACCAATAACTGTCTCTGTCTACTTAATAATAATGAGAAAACGTACTTTCATGAACCCACACGCAGCTTGCATAGTCTTGACCTAGCTATTTGCTCTCCTGAAATGCTTCCATTTCTGGACTTTACAGTTGCAGACGATCTTTTTAATAGTGATCACTTTCCGTTAATTGTTTCCCATGCTGGTAGAGGCGATGCAACTTCATATGCTTCGCGTTATCTATTCCAGCGGGCAAACTGGTCTGCTTTTACACAGCTTGCAGAGATCACCGAGACAATGGTTAAACTTTCAGATATCACAGAAGCAGTGCAAAAAGTAACTGATTGTATTATTGAAGCTGCGAACAACACCATCCCAAAAAGTTCCCCTCGCCAGAAAAAATTTCGGAAACCATGGTGGAATGACTCCTGCCGCGACAGTTACAGAGAGCAAAAGAAACGATGGAATATCTTTCGTAGATACCCATCAACGGAAAACCTTATTGCATTTAAGCGCGCCAGAGCCAATGCTCGCCGCATCCGTCGGCAAAGCCAGAGAAAATCATGGATCGATTTCGTGTCTTCGATTACATCCTCCACTTCAAGCAAATTGCTTTGGAAGAAAGTAAAAGCTGCAAATGGGATAAATAAAGAGTTTTCCTTTCCCGTTCTAAAGACAGGAAATGGAACTATTGCCTCTCCCACTGAGGTTGTAAATGCTCTCGGGTATGCATTCTCACAAGTCTCCGCTGTCGATTCTTATAATTCTGTTTTCTTGACAAAGAAGAATCGCGCGGAACGTAGAGTTTTGCGTTTTTTCACCCAAAGATCTCTTTCTTATAATTCTGAGTTGAGGATGCATGAGCTGCTAACGGCCTTGTCTAAAGTTAGGGATACTAGCCCAGGTCCAGATGGCATTACCTATAACATGCTTCGCCATTTATCTAGTACTTCTCTTTCAAATTTGTTGTATTTATATAACCGCATTTGGATTGAACACAAGTTCCCTACACAGTGGCATAAAGCTATTGTTATTCCCATCCTTAAACCCGGCAAGGACTCTGCTAATCCTCTGCACTATAGGCCTATAGCACTCACAAGTTGTTTGTGTAAAACACTGGAACGTATGGTCAATTCCAGGTTAGTTTATGAATTGGAGAAGAGAGCATGTATCCCACAAAGGCAGAGTGGTTTTCGTAGAGGGCGTTCAACATTTGATAATATCGTCCTTCTCGAGACTCAGATTCGCAATGCATTCGTTAGTCGGAATCATCTAATCTCTATATTTTTTGACATTCAAAAGGCGTATGATCGGACGTGGCGCTTTGGAATTCTTACCACTCTTTTAAAATTTGGTTTTAAAGGAAATTTACCTGTATTTTTAATGAACTTTTTATCTTTAAGATCATTTCGTGTTCGAATCGGCAATTTTTATTCAGATTCTTTTATCCAAGCTGAGGGGGTTCCACAGGGAAGTATCCTCAGTGTAACGCTTTTTATGCTTCATTTTAGTCAAATTCTCAATATTTTACCTTCATCTGTACAAAGTACCTTATATGTGGATGATCTCCAGATCTCCTGCCAGGGGAGCAATATGCGCTTAATGGAACGTCAACTGCAGATTGCAGTTAACAAACTTATTGACTGGTGTGACGATAATGGGTACACGATTTCACCGGACAAAAGTAGTTGCATTCACTTTTGCAGGAAACGAGGTGTCCATTTGGATCCTACAATTTCTATTCGGAATGTCGAAATTCCAATTGTAAACGATTGCTCATGTATTAGTTGAACAAAGGACTACATTTTTTTTATCTTTTATAATTTTACCATTTGCTTGGCGCAGTATAGCCAAACCTGGCTCTTGCGCCAATAAACCCCACACAACCAACCAACCAACCAATTGTAAACGAATTAAAATTCTTGGGAATAATATTTGACAGTAAGCTCACCTTCCTCCCACATGTCTTGCATCTGCGGAGGAAGTGTGGCAGGTCATTGAACATTCTCAAGGTATTATCAAGGACTACCTGGGGAGCAGATCGTACATCCTTACTTCGAATTTACGATTCAATTATTCTTTCACGCCTTGATTACGGTTGTATGGTGTATGGGTCTGCAAGGCTTTCCGTTTTAAGTAGACTGGATACCATACACCACTCTGCCTTAAGAATTTGTTCCGGAGCTTTTCGGACCTCGCCAATCGAGAGTCTTTATATTGTGTGTCACCAGCTGCCATTACATTTACGGGGGCCCCCTCAGGGGCTCACCTTCTTTAGGTGGGTACGGGTGTCCCAATCCCGAGGTTCCCAGGGATCTTTCCTCCCTTTATGTTTATCCTCCTCTACGCCTTCTGCTTTTTCCTTGATCCTTCTTTCCCTCGACGGCAAGCGAGGGAGCTCTCCATGAGAGGCTGTCGCCGCTCTGTTTGCTTCTTGCTTCTCATGGACAGCCAAAGTCCCCACGTGTTGGCCGTGCGTGGCAACCCATTTGAAAGACGGGTGGTGCACTGTGGTCCCCGGTGTATCAATCGGCTGGTACCTAGTCACCTAAGTGGCTAGACTGCTAGGGATCAAGCGAAGGGGTTACTCCTTGGGCTTGGCGTTAAGGGTGGTCACTGTCCCCGGGGGTAACTCCC
>JAOUZG010000852.1:5076-15589 GCA_026289955.1 Argiope argentata | reverse complement strand
AAGTTCCGCAGTAAAAGCTGGATTCAGCAAGGTAGTAAATAAATGAAAACCACTCCTTAAATGCAAATTGAAAAATTGATTAATTGCAGCTGATAATTCATCGAAACCAATTAATTTTTTCAATTAACTTATCCACGCCTTATGAGCAACATCATCCACAACCGAAGAGGCGTTTTCGTGCTTATTATTTACTTTTCGGAAAACAATGAGGGCTCAATTCGAATGCAGCGGGTGTTGACGCGATCTAACGGCCTGGACGCGAGGCGCCTCTCATCGTGTTTTTCACGCCCCTCTCGTGTTGCCCAGAAGTGAAGACAATACAGGTGGCCCCCGATGATGAATGAAGATGCTCCCCATACACCACGCTTAATTGGAAGGGCAGATGCCCCCTCGTTCCTCTGGCAGATGATCCCGTTATGTTGGTTTCTCGCTTCAGACAGGTGGTTGGCCGGCTAATCTGGATTGAAATCTGAGCTAGTGTCTATAGTAATCCAAGATTTTCAAGAAATAAGGTAGGTAATTTTACCTTATTAAGCAATGCAAAGAGATTGTGGATGCTCATTAATTGCGGATTAATTATGGAGATTTGTGGATGTTCATTAATTGCGGATTAATTATGGATATTAATTGTGTATGCTTAAATGTCATTGGTGATTCTATGATTTGAAATTTCTTTTATTTAAGAACTTTTGGGGGGAGAGAGGTGGGAGGTCGTCCCTTAATAATTCTGTTTTTGGATTATGCCATGCAGAAAAATTACAAATGCTCTTCATTCTTATCTTCTAGTATACGTAGTATCGGGCCCCCATTTAATCAAATAGGGGCTCTGGGCAAAATCTTGGTTGGGGGTCTCCCTCTGTTTCATCCTTTCGGTAATAAATAATCTAACTTTATGGAGGCAATTAAATTTTCACCTCATTAATAACATAATACTCATAATTTCCCCTCTTAATGTAATTCGTAATAAAAATAGTTCAACTAAGCCAATCAGAAGCCCGCGCCGGCTTGCTGGCACAGAGGTAGTGCATCTTCCTCGTGATCTGGAGGTCCCGGTTCGGGCATGGTTGTTCTTCTGTGTGCTATCTGTGAGATGTGTGAATGTGCCCCCCTGTAAAAAGGGGTTGTGCAAGCGAATGTGGTGAGTGGGTAGCAAAGTCGTACTCTTGGCCCTAGTTGGCGCTACTCAAATACAAGAGACGCCTCATTCGGCTTAATCTGCTGCTGGGTTCAGCGGCGGGCTTGTCCATGACAAGTGCCATTTGACACAACAACAACAACAGAAGCCATAATTTTGTAAATATATCATACTTTGCGATATGTAAGAATACGGGCTTTTGATTGGCCAAATTTGTTAATTGTAATTGCGAAAATTTAGTTGAATGCCGCCAAAGGAAGCACTGGATTTACGAAGTACAGATTTTTTGTGTCCATACGTTAGAATAATGAAGAAGTTAGTATAAAACTGATGGATTTTGCACTGTACTGATATTTTGTTTTAATAAAAGTTTATTAAAGAAGGAAAGGTAAAAAAAGCTTTATATTCGATATGAAGGTTCCTTGTGTTGTGGGAACCCGGAGAAACTGCCTTATATGCACCTGCCGTCGTAATGCTATGCGTAGTATAGAAAAATACAACAATTGTCAAAAAATTCAAACTCAAAATTTTGACAAATTTCCACTTCTCTTAATTCAAGAAGCACGTTTATTGAAAATGACCGTTTTTCTCTATCTGTGATGAAGATAATAAAAAAATGATTTGAGCTAGATTGTGAAAATTTAGTATACTTTACACCAATTTGCATATATCTTTCGAATTTTGAGTAACATTTATTTAAAGGAAGTCCGTCTGTCCGGTTGTTTGAATATACAAACAAGCTACAAAACAAAGAAAACTAGATAGATAGGATTCAATGCGTCGATTAAACATCTGCAGTGTAGATTCCTGCCAAATTTTGAGCCAAATCCTACTATAGGCTGAATGTCTATTCGTCTATTCGTTCAAAAATAAATAAACGCGATAATTCCAAAATCTAATGGCTTAAATATATCAAATTTGGTTTCGGAATTTATGGCTAAAACTGATGTTTTGTCTCAACTTTTTTCTCAATCGTTTGAGGAAAACGTGTCTAAAATACAAATCCGATTTTTGAATATCATTAAAGCATGCCAGGGATACATCGCCAAATAATTCGCCAAGTATCATTTAATATATTCAGTAAAAATGGTTAACTTGCGCCAAAAGTTAATATTCCATTACAATTGTACGCCAATGTTGTAAATGCATTCTTTTGCATACCAAGTTTATTTGAGTGTAAGTGAGAAAATTTTATGGAGACCACTCTCACGGGTTTTTTTCTTTACAGTCTTTAATTTCTCGATTAGCATTGCATTGTAAATCAAATATCTTTGAGTTAGGATCAGAAATTTGAAATTTATTTCACTCAAGAAAATGTGAAAAAGAGATCAATTGTTTTTCTATTCTTGCAAATGCAAAAGAGTTAACGCAACAAAAATAACAATTTTATGAATCATCTTATTAAGAATATTGTAGATTTATATTTATTTTGGAACTAATCAATTAACGAAAAGTGATCGCTTCTTCGGTTTGTTATTATTATGAATCAATACATAAATTGACTTGCGTTTTGCACAGAACTGTCTCGCCCATTTTTTAATTGCAACCTCCATTTCTCTCATCAAATAAAACAGGAATCGCGATTAAAGTTAAATAATAATATTTAAAACATTTTAATTTAAGTGATACTGTCTAATCGTCTTTGAGTTCTGACTAGGGGGTACTGACATGCCCTAATTGGCCATCCAAATAATTTTTAATTTAGTAATGTGAACCAATTTTTCAGCAAATTTAATTTTT
The DNA here is from genome assembly GCA_026289955.1 of Argiope argentata. Classification (NCBI taxonomy): domain Eukaryota; kingdom Metazoa; phylum Arthropoda; class Arachnida; order Araneae; family Araneidae; genus Argiope; species Argiope argentata. The sequence goes on along the minus strand of JAOUZG010000852.1, from coordinate 12,714 downwards.
TGCAATCTAAATACATCCTTTGTAATAAATATCAAGAAATTATTTTAAAAATTCGAACAGAAGATATTGCATAAAAAAAATGTAAAATCCTTTTAACTATATTTGGACATACAGACAAAAATAATGTGTATTGAATGCTTTGTTACAAATGAAACTAAAAATTGATTTGTTTAAAAATGTTGATCAATACATTTTTCTTTAAAACAAGCATTATATATAAAAAATTAAGTCAATTCCTACTTAGATCTTTTTACCTATTTAGGTCTACTTACCTTTTATTAATACTTAGGTTAATTTTATTTTAGTTCATTTATATTAAATAATTACAATTAATATAAATATGATTATATATATAACAGAATCACGATATTAAATTGCAATTTTCACACTGCTCGGGAATGAGTTTTCAATACCAGTTGGGGTAATGCAATACAGAATTTTAGCTTTTCCTTTATTCTTTTTTATTTTTTATTCATAAGTATTTCAAAATGAATCCAAAAAAATCGATTAATTAACAAAATTTGATTTGAAATGCATCAAACACTAAGAAAATAAACAGAATCGTTTGAAAAACTGTTACGCCTAATCTCATTAGAATGGGAAAAATGCAAAATAAAGTCTTACTCATTTGGTGGTGTGAAAAAGAAGAATTTTGGTATAAAAGTTTTTAATTTATGAAAAATTAACCAGATTATTGAATTAATATGTGTAATAACTATATTAACATCAAGTATAATCCATGACAAGTTTTTAAAAATGAATTTGAACGTAAGTAGATGAATAAAATGTATTTTATTGACGATTGAAAATTTGAATTATATCTATATATCTATATCTATGTGTGTATCTATCTATGTGTAGTTGTAGTAGTATGAGATCAAGATATTTATACTTATAAGGAGAATGTGAACTAATAGTAGGAATTGAAAGAAAGAAAAAAAAGAGATGCTCATCATTTTTACCCAGCCTGAAATTGGCTTAAATTACAATACCTCTATATTATTTAGTTTAGTAGACATTAATGTTTATGCAAATTTTACCAAATAAATGGATTACAGTTTTCCTTTGCCGGCTTTCTGGCACAGAGGTAGCGCGTCTTCCTCGTGTTCTGGGAGTCTCAGTTCACGCAGGGTTTTTCCTCTGTTCACTGTGCGATGTGTGAATATGTCCCCCCCCCCTGTGAAAAGGGGCTGTGCAAGTAATTGTGGTGAGTGTGTAGCTAAATCGTACTCTTGACCTTAGTAGGCGCTACTTCAAAAGAGAGAGAGACAGGCGCTCCTTTCGGCTTAAATCTTCTGCTGTATCAGCGCGGGGACTTGTCCGTAGGTTAATGTCATAAGTAACAACATCAACAGTTTTCCTGTAGCATCCCGTGAACACAATTACCATTCTTGTATTCAGTGTGACTTCTCACTTTATTGCTTGACAGGTTTATCATTTGGTGATATTCCTCATTAATAATTTTTTTTTTAATTCTCTGCAAACTCTCGGTACAAAAATTAAAAACTATTCCAAAAATTCTCTTTCAGTTAAAGTTTTCAAAATTATTTTCCATAACTTCCTTAATAGTTTTTTTCGCATTTTTATTTATTCAGCTTTTTATTTATTTTTTCTCTTACTTTTTCACTCCCAAATTGAACTTTGTTCCATTCTATGATTCACTACAACAAAAAAACATGCACCCAAATTTGCCAATGCAACGATTCGAATCCAAATCCTTTGACAATATTTTCGCAAAAAACAGGAAGAATTCGAACAATGCCCATTCGCTCGCCGAAAGGAACATAATGGCTAAGTAGGAACAGCATTAGAATAAAATGGGCCTTTTACGAGCGGCCGGACAATGTACAAAAGGAAGATCCAGCCTCATTGTTTGGCAATGCGCGAAACGGATTGCGCACCGACCACGCAGGAATCTGGTCAACAAAAGCTCGCGGAAGTCTTTCACCAAACGATTTCCTAATGGACGTCGAACATTTAGGAGAACAATGCGCTTGCGTGTTGGAAAGAGAAGGTTTTACATCCCTGTGAGCAGAGGAATTTTATTATTGTTCGTTAATGTCGTTAAGAATAATTATTCATTTGGTTTGGATTGAAGGTCATAATTCTCCCCCAAAAGAATTGGAATAGAAATATTAACAAATAGAATTGGGTTGGATTTGGACTGTGGTATTTAAAACCGCAAGTGATATATCTGACTATATTACATACGGTAAGAATATCTGTTGTTGTTACTTATGGCACTTGCCATGGACAAGCACCCCTCTAATACAGCAGCAGATTTAAGCCGAAATGAGCGTCTCTTGTTTTTGAAAGCGCCAACTAGGGCCAAGAGTGCGACTTAGCTACACACTCATCACATTCGCTTGCATAGCCCCTTTTTACATAGGAGGATAGTCACACATCTCACAGATAGCACACAGAAGAAGAACCATGCCCGAACCGGGACTCCCAGAACACGAGGAAGACGCGCTACCTCTGTGCCAGAAAGCCGGCGTTAGAATAGCTAGTGTCTTCATGTAAAAAATCTATAAAATTAGGAGCTGATTCAAAATAAATAATATAAAAAAAATAAGCCAATTCTTACTTATGTCAACAAAGAAATTTTTTATTTTGGTTACTTTTTATTAAATAATTGTGCGTTAATTGATCAAAAAATGATTGATTTTCGCAAGAATTGATCTCGCATTCTTCACCTTCGTTCGAAAGATTCCGAAATCCTCGCTTTTTACCAATTGAGCTACTACCTGTTGATTGCAATTTTCATTACAAACTTCTAAAACTCTACTTAGAATATTAGAAATTAATTAAATTTAATTAATGAATTAATATTTGAAAAAACTGTATTAACATCGAGTGTCATCCACTACAAGTTTAAAAAAATGTATCTGAACTTCAGTGAATGAATAAAAAGTATTTCATATATATATATATATATATATATATATATATATATATATATATATATATATAATGTAGAGCATTTAGATTATTTGTTGAGAGCAAATAGCAGAGTCGTGGTCAAAATCATGGAGAAAAGAGGTTGAATTTTTAAGTTCGTTTGATTGCACAATGGGAAGCAGGCATAATGTACAAGCAAAAGCGACGTGCACAACACTGAAAGACACAAAACGGAATGACGAAAAAGCTCATTAAATTTTTATCCCTCTGAATTTGTACCTTCTGATTTTAAGAGGGATCTTTGACACATGTCAACCACATATATAACTAGTGCAAGGAAATCCTAGGGATATTTTAGTGGAATTTGTTAAGCTGACTAATTTCTGTCCCTACACTTAGAGTGTGGGAAAGTATTCGGCGTTTAGCTGTTTCAGCCATTTTACAAAGACTATGAGTTCTTTAACGAGGCACCTAGCCCCGCAGGGGCTTAATCCTCGAGCTTGGGAGATGTTGTTGTGAGCGTAGCGAACAAAGAACTGCCTTGGACTGAGAGACTGCAGAGTATCCAAAAGGTTGGGGGCGTGGCTAACTAAGTAACGAAGGTTTGACATTGGTTTCTGCTTGTGGGTATAAAAGACTTGCAGGGAGAAATTGAAAATCAGTTTATGGGGTAGCTGGCTTGCACAGAGCATTAAAGAAGATAAGGAACTTGGTTGTGGGGTCGCTAGCACCTTTCATTTGTTTAGTTGCTTCTATTAAGTTGGGGAACATATTAAAAAGTTGTTTGATTTCATTGATGGCGTCTAACATATCTTTTAATTCATTTACTTGCGGTAGGTTATTTTGATTTAGTTCATCCTGACTATTGATTTTTTGTTGGGGGAGATAGGAGTTTACTGAGTTTGCGTAAGAGAAATTTGGTTTTCTGAAATTAGAGTTAAAGTAATTTGCGCGGTTTTGTAGGGGAGTGCTTAATTTGGGGAATTTTGGGCAGCCCCTGTACGCGGCCGTATGACCTAATTGTTCACAATTGATGCATTTGGGGGACTCTACTTTTTCTTTAAGATTACAACATCTGGTTTGATGAGCTTCTCCACACTTGAGGCATCGGGGTTTCATAGAACAGTTATTTGCCACATGTCCAAATAAGTTGCAATTAAAGCATTGGGAGACGGAATTCCGTCCCCTGTAGCTTTCTACTTTGACTCTTAAATAGCCTAAATCTTTAAGATTAAAAATCTCATCTATTACTTGGTTTTTTATTAATTCAACTAGGAAGATGGGAAGGGGGTTCCTTGTTTTATATTGCGTGAGCCGGGTAACTTTATTAACATTAAATCCTTTATTTTTAAGATCATTTTTGATTTCTTCTTGGTCAAAGTCAATTGGCAATCCTTTTATCACAATTTTAACGGGGCGGCTATTTTTGGGGGGAATGATATAAAATTCAAGTTTATTTTCTTCGCAATATTTCCTGATGGCCCTGTGCATATCTTCTGATCCTGGGAAAATTTTTATGAAACCATTAGAAAGGACATTATTTTTTAATCCAAATTTTTCATTTATGTCATTAAGAATTAAGTTATAGCTATCAACGTATTTTAGCATTATTGGGGGAATTTTGGGAATTTTTCTATCTGGAGCATTTACATTATTAGTTTCCTCTTTCTCAGCCATTTCTATATCTTTTAGGGCTTCAAATCTATTATTCAATGTTAGCGGTTTATTTGGGGCGGTATCCTTAATTTTATTTGCTTTCTTTCTAGGGGCTACAAAGTTATCATTGTCTCCTAAGCAGTCCTCAGATAAAGCAGAACTTAGCTCACCTTGGCATCTTTGCAGTTCCACCATCCATGTCTCAACATCCCTTTTCATTTTTTCTCTGTAGGGGTTTGGTCCGGCGCTTCCTTTGTTGAGACTGTCAAGCATCTCTTGATTTAACTCAATTTCAGATCTTAAAATGTGAATAGAATTGTCAAGCTCTGCGACTCTATTGCAACGATCACATCTGCAGACTGGGCGTCTTGGATCAACTGTCTTATCAGTTAGGTTTGCGTCATAGCATAATCTTTTTCTATTATCTTCAGCTTCAGAGCCCTCCGGTATCTTATCCTGAAAAGGACGGGTCGGGGATAAAGCTGCACCAGCCACTAGCTCCGATCTATGCCATTTTACAAAGCTTCTGGTGAATTAAGTAAATAGAATAAGTGGAATGGATCAGGAAATAGGCGAATATTTTAGAATGATTTTACTATGGGCGGAATTAAAATAGAACTTTCGAAATTAATTTGGGTTTAATTTAATTTAAAAAATATCATTACACACACGCGCGCTCGTGTGTGTGTGTGTGTGTATAATTTTTAAAAACCTTTTTTTACTAATAAGTAAATTTGGTTATTTTAATTATTATTTTTATTTTTAATTGAAAATACTATTCTTTGCTATTAGAAAAACCTAAAATCAATATCTCTTTTTTTTTTCTAATTCCGAATGAGAAAGCCCTATAAGTAAGAAATCAAAATTAAATTAAATTTCTGAATTATTTAGTAGTTAATTAAAAGAAACGGCTAACTCTTAATTATTATTATTATAAATGGTAAATTTAGGAAATTTTAGAGCTCTAGTACAACAAGAAATTTTCAAAATTTGAAATTAATTAGATAAAAAAAAGCCAATTAAGGAAAAATTGCACACACACAAAAAAAACTCGTGCCATTTTCGAAGCATACATTAGCAACTACTAAAGTAAATAAATGTTATTTTCCAAATAAACATTTGTAGCAAGGTACTATTGCAATGTGGCTTATAGCATTAAAAAGTGGTTGAACACAAACAACGGCGACAAAACCTTTAAAAACACATCTACAATGTTTTCTGTCACAGGCATCTAAAATCTGACACCATCTACAATACGTTCTATATAATTTTAGAAACAAAAGCTTATTAAATATCTACAGTTTTAAAAAATGGTGAATATAAATAAGAAAAAATGCTTTAAAAATCCCACCTAAATAATATTTAAGTATAAATTGTACAATATTTGTGATTGAAGCACTAACAACTGAAATAAGACAAACAACCCTGAACGCGTTACATCCATGCTCCTCATTCTCAAATACAACCACCAGCAGGTATTCACAGGTTTTCGCGAAATCCGACCCAGTGTCCAAACATCGCGGGGGGTTCTTCAAATATTGCTTTCCCCCTCCACCCCTCTGGATGACAGGTCGTTATTCACTCTTTCTTCCCACAGGAGGGGGGAGGGCTCTGAAAGAGGGGATGGTGAAGCTGGAACATTAAAAGTTGAAGCAACTTTTCATTTTGTTTTTGGACGGGGGCGACCAGTGACTTTTTGCGCGACTGACTCACAAACTACGTGGGAGGGTGTCGCGCAGGGATGAATGGTTTCGCTTGATGGTGGAGAATCGTCCCATAAAATCGTCTGCGATGCAAGTTTCGGATGGATTTGATGTCAAAGGGGATGTTAAGTTACGAGGGTTTTGTTCGTAAAGTTTAATAAATTAGCCGTAATGCGCTACGAAGATTTTTAAGAGTGAACAGTTGAAAGTCTTAGATTAAGTCAAGTTAAACAGTTTAATGCAGCTTTTTTAAAATCGATTTAAGCTAGAATTTTTTTTACAATTCTTTTATGGACAAGCTTTTTCTATTTTTCATTTTTAACATTGATAAAAAAAAATCTAATTTAGAAAGAAAAAAAGTGACGGACAAATGGTATTAGGAATAATAATAGGAGCAATTAATTCAAGTTATACAGTTCGAAACATGATTGTTTAAAATCGTTTTAGGCTTTGAAAAAAGTTCACTGTTCTTTTTTACGGATGAGGTTTTTTATTGTTTGCTTTTGTCACTGGAAAAACGTATTTGAATAAAGAAAGGGGGGGACAAAAAGAACAAAATGAAATACGCTATGCATAATTCAATGTATCGTGTCAGAGCATAATTTCTTGAACGGCCAAGCACCACGTGCTCATGCAAATTAAATTATATTTTTATTCATTTTAATCGTTTCATCGAATGAATCACTTTAGTATTACAATCGAACAAAAAAACTTTTTCCCATATTTATTGTTAAAAAAAATATCCCATTTCCTATTTAATTCATTTCATATAATCACACGCTCAAAATGGCATTTTTCTAGGTTTCATTTGCTGTACTCATTAGCTTATTTTTTGTTTAATCAGAACTTTTGTAAATGCAATGGCAATACGTTATTAAAAGCTGATTTTTTTGAGACGCTCGTGCAGATAATAAAATTTCCGTTTTTCACCTACGGATTTTTGTTGACGCTAAAAACCTCATCCCAAATACAATATCATGTTTTGACATGATAATAAAAGTACAAGAATCTAATGTAAAACTTTATAATTGTGTAACATTACGAGCAAAAGTTTTCATTATTCTTAAAAAATACTATTAATTTTTAAATTGCTTTTTACCCTAGCATTGCGTGTCTTTGTGGCCTGATTAAAAGTGAAAGGTTCAAAGTATTTCACATATTTGGTTTCAAATTTGATACAAATCTACATTTTAGATGCTAAATCTGAAATACAGACAATACTCTAGCAGATATAATTTCAATATATCACTATTGTTATTACACAAATGTAATTATTTATTTATTTTAATTAGTTAATTGTAATTATTTATGTTTTTTTAATTTTTAGTTATTGTGTTTGCATTCATGCAAAAGTACAAACAAACAATTGGTTAAACAT
>JAOUZG010000842.1:0-17226 GCA_026289955.1 Argiope argentata | reverse complement strand
CAACTACTCGTCTTGCTCTACTTAGACGGTAGTTGAATATTTTTTTTTATCGGGGGTCAATGGATGAATTCTATACGGTTTCATTAGGTATGGTTTCAAGGGAAACGCATCGTCTCCAATAAGGCATCCTTCAGTTCCAAACAAGGAATATTTTTCCAGTTTTTCATACAGAGCACAATTCTGCAGTATTCCCCCGTCTGAAACTGTGCCGTTACAGCCCACATCAATGTACAGAGACGTATAATCCCAATTAGCTAATGCCAGTAGGATCATACTTTTGAATTCATTGTAATTAAAAAATTGTGAACCACAATTAGGAGGAGCCTGAATGAGGACATGCTTTCCATCAAGTGCCCCATAGCAATTTGGAAAATTCCATGTGGCCAAAAAGCCTTGCTTAATAGCAGCCCATTCCTCTGTAGTAGAAGGGACCTGTAATAAAAATTATACACAGTGAGGATAATAAAATTAAAAATTAATTACTGATACTTTCTTAAAAATGCATCGGTTTCTTCATTCAAAATCATAATTTGTTATCAATTTTTCAGGAACTTCAGCCAACACGTACTGAAGTACTTAATGAAGGGGGTGACGCAGATTTCATCTCCTCAGCTTCCACGAGGCAGAGACTCACTTGGAAAAAAAATGGACTTTCTGAAGCTTACCAACGACATCCGGGATCTGACCAGCAAACTGAATGTTGATTTAGATGATGAAGTTGATGCCTTTGGAAGGTCCTTTGCGCTGCATATAAAAAAACTAAAGCCAGACTCAGCTATAAGAGCCCAGTTGGAAATCCAGCAAATAATCACTAAATACAGACTGTCAGATATGACCGCTGAGTCAGGTCGAAGTTCTGTGCAAACAAATGACATTTTGGCAACAGCCATGAACTACACAAATTTTACTGATGAATTAAAAAAATTATAGTTCAAATGTGTTTCATATCAGAATTTTGTTTATTGGCTGTTTCAAATAATTCAATTTGTAAAAATTGAATTATTTGATATCTATGTAAGTATAGGTAGTTTAATAAAAAAAATATATATACTATAATATAAGATACTACTAAATATATACTATTAGGAAATCTTTAAAAGTTGAGAGAGTAATAATGACTTTAAATCTAGGGAGGATTTGAAAACCTTCCATTTATTGTTATTTCTTTTTGTTGCTTTCCTGTTTAAAATAAAACTTCCTTGGTACTGTTTAAAGTTTTAAAACAAAGAAATTTATAACATTTATCAAATAAATATCCTTAAAGAGATTAAATAAGAAAATAAATAAAACCAAGACATTTATTAATTTTCTCCAAAATGACAATCTATAAGGCTGCCTTCCGCTCATTACAAAGATTGAATACTAATAATATGAAATTGAATACAAATGCAGTTGGTAAATTATTAAAAAAGACAAAGGAATTAACATCTAGAGTAAGTTTTAATTTATATTTGTTTGTTTGTTGTGTCAATTACTGTGGCAAAAATATAATAAATATCAACAAAGAATTAGGATCTCTCTTATGAGCATATCAATAGCATTGAGTGTATACCTTTCTTTTCCTCATACTTCTTTATTTCTAATGAGAGCAATTGACTTGTAAAGCTTTAAAATCCAGTAAAAAAGAAAATCACAGTAGTGAAAAAAAACATTCGCAATAAAAGCAGTTTTTAAATAAATTAACAGCAAAACACTTATTATCCTATGAAGCATTTTAAGTCAAAATATAAATAACATTTAATGTGGGTGTTTTTTCGGTTATCTTATAAAATTTATATTTATTAATGTTAGGCCATAAAATTTCACACATTTCAGAGGTTTTAAGCTCGAAAGTTAACTTAGTATTCAAACGTGACAGATTTGTTAAAACTCATTCAGCGCTATTTATTGAAAAGGTATAAATATAATTTTTTATACCTTTATGAATTCCTTTAAGCTTTCGTATATTGCATCCAACACTTCCGGAATTGTTGAGCTTATAGTGCTCTTTGGAACACGGAAGAGATGGCTTAAAGTTCTATAGCTGCTTCCACTGGCTAAAAAAGTTAGAGATAGCTCCAGTTTAATTTTTGCCGATAATCTATCTCTCATCGTGGTATTTTGTTTTTGAATCGACTCTGAAATTCGGCATAACAAAATGTTGAACATTTCCGGAGTGAGTCGTAAAAAAAGTCGGTACTCTTCCGGATCCTCGGCAGCCAATTCTTTCAGAAGAAGATTAGAAGTGCCGAGTTCCTCTCTTCTTGAAATCCATTTTTTTTTTTTACCCAAGTGCGTTTTGGAGCATTCATTTGTTCCTCTACTTCCTCAGAAAGAAGTTCAAGTAAACGAAGAAGAGATTTTTTAAATAAAACTTTTTTGTTCCGAAATAAATGTCTCCTTCGGATACTTCGTTCAGCCATGTTGATGGTATACCGATGTCGAGAGGTCAAAATACTTCTAGAGACTAGAGCACGGAGCTATGAGATTGAAATGAGAGTGAGCGCCAAAAGACGATTCATTAAGAGATCTGCAACACCCTCCAGAAACTTACAAACCTGTTTCAGGATTGGTCATGTGATCATCCTATAGTAGGCGTGGTCTTCGATTGCGACGCAATTGTTGGCCTCGTGTGAACCCACCTTAACAGATTAAAGTATTATTCTAAATTATGATGTGGAGGTGCTCGTGACCACTTTGTCACATCGCGGAACTCCGAAACATCACGACGTTGCCATTGCCGCTGCAAAGAATTGTTGTTTTCACTGCTGTTAAGAGTAAATGACTGAAAAATGAACGACTATCAACATGAGATTTGATTGTTTCTGTTCGCTTCTTTCCTCAATATAGAATCTAAAATCAAATTTCAGTGATGATAAATTTGCAAACTTTTTAACTGTCAGTTTTCAGATGCTAGTCTGATTACTATTTGGTGGCTAAGAACGCAGGGAGCAATATTGAATTCACCATATTATTTATTGGACACTTATTGCTAATATATGTGCTTTAAATAGTCTCAAAATAAACTCCGTATTTTTACAAAGCTCATATGACAATCAATTTCTGTAACAGTCTCATTGTTGCTGCTTCATTTTATTAAACATATTAAACTCCATAATTATTTGAATTAGTTTGATAATATGTAATCATCAGGATATATGAATTTTAAACAATTCAAATTATAAGCCAGAAACTGCTATTCATTGAATAATCATTAAGCGGCTTCTAAAAAAGCAGGGTTGAGTTTAACTGATATTTTGAGGATACATACACTTTAGTTCTGACAAATCTAGTTAAGAGTTGTTGTTGTTTCTAATAGCACTTGTCATTGACAAGATCACTGACACAATCGCCAATTTTAAGGCGAGGGTGCTTCTCTTGTTTTTTATGTGGCATCAACTAGGATCCTCAACTAAGAGTACGTCTTAGCTACTCACGCATCACATTCGCTTTCGCAGCCCCTTTTTACAGGGAGGCCCATTCACACATGTCACAGATAGAACCCTGTCCGTATCGGGACTTGAATCCGGGATGCCCAGAACAAAGGGGAAGAGGTGTTATTCCTGTGCCAGGACGTCGGTTAAGAGAGAAATAATGGTGAGTGGTCAAGAGGGAAATAATTAATCATCAGGATGCCTTATGCATCCTAAAAACTAACAATATCTTGAAATAAATGCTTATTTGGAGAATTTAAAACAAGATTTATACTAAGAAACAGTGCACAATCAACATTAAACTATGTTATTTTTTTATTAGATTTATTTCAACTTACTTCTTCCAATACCATTATACAATTTGAATACTAAATCAACACACACTAAGACTGATTTGAACTACTATAAAACAAAAATCTTTAATTTTTATAATTCATCTGCCAGAAACAAATTATACTTGAAACAGTTTAGAAAAATAAATATATTGCAATTTTTTCAGTTCAATTATCATAAAAAGGTAGATTTCTATTTTTAATATTTGGAATTACAAAACGAAATAAGGTATCATGTTTGATAACATTAAAATTTATCTATTTTAATAATGTTGTTTCTTCTTAAATATGCTGTTTCTCATAAAATTATCTAGCAATAATGCTTATATTTATTCATACTCAAGCGTTCTTCACTCGATTTGTTACAGTAAGAATTTCTTAGTTTAACATTAAAACGACCATTTTTTGTTTGTTTGTTTAAGCCAACAAATTATTTTGAGTATTTTAATTTCTCATTATTTCAATTGTGAAAGCTTGAATTTTTTTTAAAAAAAATGTTAAAAAATAAAATGTATATTAATTTATTTCGATTTTATAAAATTTTATTCTTTGAAACTCTCTTAACTATTTATTTCTGATCATTTACCTACTGATCAGCTACAATAATTTTCTTTGAGTCATAAATATTTTATTTCATATAGATTAACACAAATAAAAAAAAAAATTTACCTTTAAAATTTTTTTTTCCCTGTGAACGTAAGAATTTATTTTTTGATTTTTAATCATTGTCAGATAACATTACAGAGGAGTTTTGTAATGTATCTAGTGTTGAGCAATAGTGGCAATTAAAAATAAATATCTGACAATTTCAAATGACTTATTCCATAACGATATATTACTTCAAATTGTGGAATTTTATACTAAAGTTCAAAACAAACGTGTGTAATTAAAAATTCTGAGCCAAATAATGGTTTCAATAATCGCATTCCTGGGAACAACAGGTAATCGTTATCTGATAACAAAGAACAGTAAATAAATTACTTTTTTTCATTGTAATCTAGATTATATGGAATCCAATTCTGCATTAATGTTTTATTACAAATGTCATGTTTTTGAGTGAGTTCTTTTTAAAAATTTAACAAAACAAAATACAAAAGGAAATTACACTAGTCAGGTAATTTTGTTAATAAAATTACAATACAAATTTACAGTGATATTTTCAATGCTTTGCTGTGTATCAAAACGTTTTCCAGGTGTTTAAACGTTAACAAAAATTTTAAGGATTTTACATTCTAAATATAAATAATGTACCCTTTTTATTATTGAACGATAAAAATGCCAAAAATTCATAGCTTAACAAAGAATTTTAAGTATTGTAAAAAAAGAGTTTAAACTTTAACATAGGAACTAAAAACTGAATTTCTTTCTGATGAATGCATTAATTTGAAAAATTGCTTATTATATAATCAGGTATAAATATTATAATACAACATAACAAAATATTAGGCACATTTTCTTGCTCTGTAGTCACTATTACATAATTGAATTTAATCTCACAGGGAAAAATATAATAAATAAACTTACAGTACATTTAATAAATGAAGATGAGGAATATAAACTTAACATACTATACATATTTTTTAAATTAATTTTTAAGTAATTTTAAAGTAATTTTCTTGGTGCTTTATAATTTTTTTAACAAAATTAAACAAATGAAAATTAAATTTAAAGATATAAAAGTATAAATTTTATATAATTAAATAAATTAATAAAAAAATCGTTGTCATTGAAATGAAAATCAGTATGGAACACAAAATCAAAGAGTGCAAGAAATTTAAAAAAGGAAAAAAAAATATTTTATGAAAGAAAAACCACAGCAAAATGTATCAGAATATATAAGATCATGTAGGTAGAAATTTTGTTTCACTAGGCAATGTTAAGTAGATCTATTAAGTTTTCAGATAAAATCCAAAGAAACTCTGTTTTGTAAATGTTGTCTAGGTAGAACCTTGAACCACAGCAAATTTAAGTTTTTCCAATAACAGATTTCATTACGATTCTAAAACAAATTTGTTAATTTCGACCAACTCAATATTAAAATTTTGCAGCGGCTAAAAGTGTTTGCCAAATTCACTCTGGAAGCAGCTAAGTCAACCGAAAAGCAAAATGATCCCTTGTGACTTATTAGTGTGATGAAATATTGAACATTCTGACATTTTTGGCAGTACGTTCTTTTTGCAGCCGCATATAGTTCAACGCATATATTTCACAAAAGAAATAATTTTCAAAAAACGATTTTCAGATTTCGATGCATTTTTGTCCTCACTCTTAGAAGTTACAAAAATTCAAAAGAGAATTTTTAATATCAGACAGGCGTCGAATTCACTACCTTGAGAGGATTTGCTTCCTATAATAAGGCTAAAAAATGATGCAACAACTACCGTTACTTCACTGAAAATAAATTACATTCATGATTAAAGTTTGAAAGAATAAGAAAGTTAATGGAAAAAACTTCCAAATTTTTTTACCAGTTAACTTCCGGATCTTTATATTCTTTAACCTGTAGCGTCAGCCTTATAAGCCAGATAATATCCTTCGAGCTGAAGAGTCCCTTTGGTGGCTGGTAGATGGCGCCACGATTGTTGCAGAAGATTGCCAAGGTCACCATCATAGAGATAGAAGGTCGCGGTACGAACCTCCGACGTTTGGGCCTGTAGCCGAGTATCATACCGATCAAGCAAAAGGGACCCTTCAGCTCGAAAGATATTATCTGGCTTATAAGGCTGATGCTACAAACCGTTTGAGTGCGGCGAAGAGGTATCGCATTTCACTTATCATATACCAAGAATGCAGAGACGCCGCTGATTGTTAGTATAATTTTCGCATCTATTGAGAGCAGTTGTAGTCATATCAATTACAGTTTTGGTTCATTTCACTCAATTGGGGTTTACAATTGCATAAGAATTAAAATAAAATAAAGTGGTAAGTGCAGTAGAGCCGTGGATTGTGGTGTGGTAGAAAAAATGAGTCAACACAAAATATATATATATAATGTTTTGACTTCAATTTTTTTTAAATGAGATCTATTAATTGATTGAAAAAATTGATTTCAATTTTTTTAAATCAGATCTATAAGGACAAGAGGTAATTTTAACAAAAAAAAATATGTACAAAAAAGTTATATAATAATAATTGGCCTGAATCCACGGCTATAGTACATTACTGCTACTAAAGTATCGTTTTATAGGAATTAGAAATTGTTTTCATTTTTGAACAAGTGTTATGCTGATAATTACCAATGTCACTAAAAATGCCACAAGGCTACCAATAAGTAAAAAGTTTTCATTAGAAAAATTTCCTGGGCGAAACTTGCGACAATGTGATGTATGCAGCAATAAAAATAGTAATGGAATTAAACGATCCAACTTGATTTGTGCTACATGTAAAAAAGGAGTTCACGGGATTTCTGCAGCAAAACATACTTGTAATAAATGAGAATAAAAAACATTTTCGTTTATCAAAATTACTTGTTACATAATAATTAGTCTTAATTATAACTATTTTATTGTTTTCCAAAAAAAAATACTAAGCATTTTATTCCGCACTTTTAGCATATATATGAGAAAACTTTTCAGCGCTCGAACGGTTAAGTATTGGAATAAAGATCTGTCTACAACGGAACTTCATTTTAAAAGTTTGTTGCCTTAGGAACAAATCCTAAGTAAATTAGTTTCGGAACTTCTGCATATCAGCTGTATTGAAATTGGCATTTAAAATCCTGTTATTAATATTAAAATTCTAGAAATCTTTGTATCGACGAATAAGTTAAATATTTTTAAAAACTGAAAAGGAAATGAACTAAAAGGATTTAAGATTTACCTGAAAATGCTCGTTAATGTTCATCGTTCCTTTCATTAAAGGCTCGAAAAGCAGACGATTTGTTCTGGTGTAAGTCATACAAAATGACCAAAATTTTCACTTAATTACAAAAACTTGTAAAACATTTAACAAGTTATGTCTGTTCTTGCTGACCAATTGCCTTGTCGTTTCTTATAAATCGATCGACGCTAATAAGGTTGAAGAAAGTCAGACAGCATGTTTCGTTTCTCAGTACTATAAGAAAAATATAAAATTCAAGAATCATTTTAAAACGTTTCCATGATTTTAATCATTGAAACTTTATTTTCAAAGTTTAGTGTTTCAGCTATATGCATTATTATGAAGGACCTGAAAATGTCAAGGTCACGAACATAGCGCAATTGAAAAATATTCAAGAAAACCTATTCTGAAGAATAAGCATACGTTTTCAGTTTTTTTGTAAGTCGAATATATGCTGCATGCTTTCAAGATAATTTGTTTTCATAAGCAGTTAACGAAAGAGTCAAATTTTTTAAAATAGAATTCACGTGATTCATTATGCCATTCTAAACATGGATATCTTATTGGACTTCAAAAGCAATTTTATTTTCCAGCCTAATCCTCTGTTTTTTTGCAGTCAGACTTTAAAGTATGTGCTTTTGTTGCAAATGTCTCAGATTTTTTAATTACTGTATATATTTTGATACGATACTAAAGAAAATGAATGAATTTCAAATTATTCATAAAATTTCCCTAATTATAAGGCTGAATATAATACAGCTACGATTAAAAAATTAATTAATCTTGAGAAGTTTGTTCTAATTTGATATGAAATTTTAATTTGTATATTTACACCCATATAATGATGGAAAGGGAATACGAAATATTATTTGTAAATAACAAAATAACATGTCTTTATTTGCACGTTAACTCAAATTCTGATTTAAATGCATTTGGATCCACGAATCCGATACCATTTCAATTCAAGAGATTAGAATTGGTGCAGATTTTTTTTTCTTTCCTTCCTCAGAAATGAAGCCACTGAAAAATCAATGAAAGTCAGTTCAAGAAGTTCGTTTAGTTTATTAAATGCAACATAATGAATTTGATAATTTAATTGTTTAATAATTTAATAATTTAAATGTTAGGCCATTTTGACTCAGAAGTATGACCTAGATTTAATGATCAGAATTATCTGAAAAACTAGGTTCACCTAAACCATAGAAATTAACCAGATGCTGCATTGCTAATTTTAAAGTAAACTTTTATTTCATAATCATATTTCTATTAAACTTGCAAAGCTATCAAACAAATTTTAAAAATAATTTTCTAAAAAAATCAAAGAAACAGGCTGAAAGATATTTTTCAATTCCTACTATTAGCTCACACTCTCCCTATATATATATACATATATAGCTTGTTCAAATTTTCAATCGTTAATAAAATACTTTTTATTCATCCAATCAAGTTCAAGTAAATTTTTTAAATTTCTAGTGAATGACATTTGATGTTAATACGGGTTTTTTTCAAATACTAATTCCTTAATTTTTTATTAATCAATTAAAAACTAACTTTCTCGCCAAAAATTTCATTTCCCCGCCTCCAAATATGTAATGAATTCAGTTTTTTTTTCGTACACTAATGAGGTTAGGCTTAACATGTTTTCAGCTGTTTATTTTCATTATGTTTGATGCATTTAAAACTAAACATTGTTAATTAACCAATTTTTCGAATTCATTTTGAATTACTTTCGAATTAAAATAATACAGAATAAAGAAAATTAGAAATTTCTCATCTGTATTGTGTTCCCCAACTGGTGTAGAAAAATTACGCATTGTGCGTAATCACAATTGCGTTTGAATCCTCAATTGGCATTGAAAATTCAACGCTAATATAATTTTTAATTATTTATAGAAATTGTAATTGTCAGGTCGGGATAGTCTGGTTGGTATGGCGTTGGATTTGCATCCCTTGGGCTGCGAGCTCGAACACCTTATATAGAAAGGATAATGGAAATTGCCAGGAAATTCGCTTTCCATTTGGCCGCTTAACATTGTGATTCTGCCATATTTATGTACATATTTATATTAATTGTAATTATTTAATAAAAAGTAACTAAAATAAAATTTTTCTTTGTTAACCTAAGTAGGAATTGATTATAAAAAATTGTTGTTTATATTGTTAAGAAGTAGAAACATCACTCCAAATTATTGTAGAAATAAAATGTTTGAAGTTAAGAAGCTTCTTGTTGGAAATGTTGCAATAGAATTTTCCCCAAGAAAAAACTGTAAATAAAACAAATAGAAAAAAAAAACGTCAGAAAAAAAAATCTTCCAACCGTAAAAATGCATTGACGAAGTTAAGCAGACATGAACAACAAAAATAGCTTACCTTACTGATTAACCCCTTGTTTAAATTTCCCTGTGGTAACAAAATGGTCGAATTTCCAAATATGTGGAAAGTTACATACGATTCATTATCAAGAAAAAAAAATGGACAAATTACAGGAGGGTTGGATATACATCAGTGCCAAAACACATTAGTGCTATTTCCACTCCGTCTATATAGTTTCTTTCTTCTAGAGTTTTCGACAAAATTACATGAAGGCGCCATGCACTATCGGCAAAACCACTTCTTGGATATTGAGCAACGAATATCCCACGGAAAATGATGCAATTTCCTTTCTGATATCATAATAAGGTTGTTAAAAGTTTAAAATTTTTTATGGAACAATATTTTCTATCGTTAATTTATTTTAATGTATCGCTGCATAATCACATGTTTTTTCAGACCCTGTCAAATAGAACAACTGTGTAGAGTACGAAATCGGTTTCCGTATTCTAATCAACTTCATTTTGAGTATTTTCCTTAACGCTTCAAGCTAACTTTTAATGAAACTAAATGAAACACAATGTCGATTTCTTTCCTTTGGCTGAGTTGTCCGATCAAGAAGCAACAAATCAATGTAACAAATATCCCGTTTCTGAAACTTTGTTGCCACAATTCTTTACTTAATCTTTATAAATGATCAAAGCCAAGGTTTCTGAATGGCAAAGTTTGGAATTTGAAATTCAAAGATCGCTTACTTTAGACCCGCTTTCATTTGGGATTTGTCACATGTGTGAGTGTGGTAAACTTTAAGTTTGCCATCATGTATTAAAAGTCCTCACATAGATTCATCATGAACGTTTGAAGAGTGGGTACTGATTCAGATGTTGTGAAAGTTATTTAAACACAGTTGAAAATTATGAAGTAATGCCCCAAAACTAAATTCACACTCTCTCAAAATAAATAAAGAGCTACTCAAAACAAATAAATATGTAAAAGACCAAGGTAACACCAAAAAGAAAATCTTTATTTGAATCAGTGTCCGGGTCTTCAGTTATTTTCTGTGATATCCAAACTAAGCTCTTCCGAATTAAAAAAAATCAGAGTAAATGAAGATTTAAAAAAAATTCACCATTTTTAGCACCAATTAATTATTTTCCGGGAATTACTTTATTAGTCTATAATGTGGTGTAAAGTCTTATGATGGTTATAAAACACTTTTAAGTTCATTAAAACCTGCGAAACAAAAAGCAAATAAACGTATTGTTTAGGTAGTATGTAAATATAATCTTAACAAATCTCCAATTCCTCATCGAAATACGTAATAATAGCAATAATAACAGGTAAAAATTTATTAAGGATTAATTATTTGGATTCGAATGCAATAGAATTCGAACTTTAAATGAAAGTTAAAAAACTGAATTATGTCAGAAAAAATATCATAAGTTCAAAATATTTTATAAAAAGTTGATAAAAACCTAAAAAGGAATAAGACTTTATAAAGAATTAAGAAAAAGAGAGAAGGATGTATTGTTATCAAAAGTATGTAATACTATAATTGTTTTATTTTTTTTCTCTTTAAGAACCAGAAGCATTAGTCTGACAACATAATACCTGACGAAGGAATACAGTGAAAAGACAAACGATTTGGATTCAAATTCTTCCCAAAGCTGTGTTTATCATCAAAAATCTGATATTTTGATTCTGTTAAGCATTACACAAAAGCTGATAATGTACCTTGAGATTTTATTCTAGAAATTTTTTTTATCTTGTTCTTTTGCTTTCCCTGCTATAACAGTTCCCTACAACAATCTCTGCATTTTAATCGTTTGAATGGTTTTGGTAGAATTTTAATAATGAAAATATTTCCAAGCTCATGATTTCTATTTTCAACAAAATTCAGTGGTTCCTGTCCTAAGAACATGTACACATATGCCTTGATATTATACCCCATGTTAAAAATCGGCTGAGAATATTCGTGGTATTAAGATACTTTTGAGAAAATCAAATTCCTAATTGGAAATTTAACGTCATGTGAGGTAGACTACCTTGCAGTAATGAATTTTTTTTAAAAATCAAAATTATGTAAGTTAGCATAAACTGATGAAAATGCCAGCCTTTGAAGAACTATAATAGTCCAAACAAAATGTAAACCTCGGAACAGAAAAAAATTGGTTGAAGGATTGGAATACTTTGAGTTGAAATTTCTATTTAACCGAAAATGCAAATAAAGTCGTGTGCAAGACCAGCATGTGCTAAATATGTGGAGATGGCATAGGTATACTCCGTCCCGGCCGAAGTCAAATCCTCGTTGATTCAATTAATTTAAAGAAGTATTTTCTAATGCGAAAATACTTCTTTATATATATCTATACTATTATTGACACAACATTAGTTATTTATTATTTAGGATGTACGTTGATTATTAGCTAAATGTAGCAAATCTCATATTCAAGTTTCCATATTTTAGTTAAAGGAAGAATTCAGAAAGTCGGATCAAATTTCTGTAATGAAATTTCTAAGGCGGGAAGTGAGAGCCGGAAAGTAGTGTTACAGAATTCAAAATGAGCTTCAAAGGGAAACAAAATTGATATATGATATTTGTTAATTTCAGGGTATCCGAACACGTTCGGAGCACTTAAAAAAACATGGTGACATACTTTAACCTTATTTCTGTGTTTGAGACTATTCAAAATTAGTGATAGGATGTCAATATTTGAAATAAACATTAAAACTTTTTGAAAATTGGCAATTAATAGCGTAAATGAAAGCAATTTTTTAAAAAAATTTCAAATTGACTACACCAAAAACTATTACTCTCATTCAAACAAAACTATACCAAAATAAACTACATAGTTTGCTCCAGGGAATGAAATACAATCGTTTGGTTGAAATATTAAATAAAAAGTTTAGAACCAGTCAAAGATTTATCATGAAATTTTTAGTGAATTTCCATTGTAATATTATAATTATGTTTTGAGTTAATTGATTTGATGTGAGCAAAAAATAAGTAAAAATCAATTTTGAAAAAAATGCATTTAAAGCCTACAATAACATGTTTAAGTAACAAATTATGTGTGTACATATTTAAAATTCGCCACATTTACAGATTATACCTTCTTCCTCCCTAGCTTTTAATAATTTTCTTTTTTTAACCATTTTTTTCATTTACTCTGTCTTTGTCGAGTTCAGCAAATCCTTTAACTGCATTTGCCCTAGGATACATTTTTTTTAACTTTAAGGATTATCAGTAATCCTATAAAACCTTCATTAAAATGAGAGTTCAGAACTCAACAAAGACATTTTTAGGTACACATTTCTACAAAACACCTTTGAAACTCTCAGTGGTATTTTGCAGCTCTAACCGTAACAGACGGAAAGCGAAAAACGAGAAAACTTGTGATCGGTCCGCGACAGATGCGACATCAAACACGAGAAAACTCGTGAGTGGTCCTTAATGTGTTAAATAGCAACGAGTGGCAGATATATGAAATGCAAGTAGATTTTGAGCATTAGAATTGCAATCCAATAGCGTTAATTCGATAGCTTAATTAAAAGTTTATGCTTATTTTAATAAACGTTTTAGTTTATATTTGATATGTATTTGCAGAATAATATAAAACTGCGAAATAACTAAAAATATAAAGAAGACTGTACATGGAGACATGATTATAGAATCATAGATAAAGCGGAAGTCTTTCAAAAAATATAGTAAGACTTCTTACGTACAGCAGCCGACCATCTCTCCACCACTGAACGAAGTAGTATCAACATAATTTGTTGCGGCCGACTGCTGTCCGTAAAATAATCCATCCATATTACTGACATATTATCCGAATAACTGGCATCTTCTTCGAAGCGGTCAGCCCTAAGCTACAGGTGGTCACTCTTTGACCTACCTTGTTATCCTGTTTTAAGAACAGCTTCCATTCCATATAAAAACAGCTCACACCATTATTGATATCACACCACTACTAACTCTAGCTTGCACAATGCCTTGTTGGGCCCAGAGCTTCATGGCGTTTGCGTCACATTTTGATCTCTTTTTTTTTTATCCGGTCTTCTAGGCTCCAACCGATATGGTCACGAGTCCAGAAGAGGAGCTGAGACGATATTGTGCTATTAGTAAAGACACTTGAGTCTATCTTCTGCTTCCATAAATCCATGAATGCCAATTGTCATCGCACTATCCTAATAGATGTATCCGTCGTACATGCCCCTTTGATTTCTGTAGTTATTTCACGCTGTGCTGCTTGTCTGTTAAAACTGACAATTCTACGCACAATTGTACCTAATTGCTGGCAGTTGTCCACTGTGTTGTCCATGGTGGAAGGTTATACCTGAAACTAGGTATTCTTGGCACAATCTTTAATATTCTTTCTAACCTCTGCATGCATTCATGCCATGTGTGTATTCTGACGGACGTGAGCGATTTCAATAGGATAATGCGTCACCCCACTGGTCTACAGTAGCTGCCAAGTGGCTTGAGGAGCCCTCATCTGAATTTCTTTCCTTCTCTTGGTCATCTAATTCTCCTGACATGAACATTATCGACCATATATGGGACAGTACAGTTTTGCAATGTACTGTTTTTAAGAGATCTCCGCCACCTCTCACTCCCATGGCTATGTGGACTTCCCTATAAGAATCATGGTGTTGTCTACAAAAAATCTTCCCAAATTAGTTGAATCTATGCCACGCAGTGCTGTTGAGGGGCTCTACACGAATTAAGATAGGTGTACCAGGTTTTTTTTTTTTTGGTAATTCAATGTAGTGCAATTCGTTAGTGCCACAGTCTCTTTTAAGAATTTCATCCACAGTGAAAAAAGTTCTTTTGTCCATTTGGTGAGATTGGAAGGGCGTAATTTTCTACCAGATACTTCCTCAAAGTAAAACAAATTCTACGAAATACTGTCATCAACTGGATCAAATGAAAGCTGCCATAATACAAAACAGTCCGAATTAATGAACCGATGAGGCGTTGTTTTTCATAATGACAAAACGAGATCACATACTACATTAGTTGAACGAGATAAGCTCTAACAGCCTGATTAGGATGTTTTACTGCATTCTGAATACTCTTCCAATATTGCTCCATCTGATGGTTATTTTTTAAAAAAATTCTCTTCGCGATAAGGGCTTTAAATTCATCAGCGAAATAAATGCGCACATCGATAGAAAAATGGGTTATTATATAAGAATCCTTTTGTTCTATTATAATATTATTTTGTTCTATTACAACAAAATAAATAATATCTTAAGAAGTAAATATTGTTTACTTATTTTATATCAGAAATAGGAAAAACTTATGGGACACTCTAACATAATCATATCTTAACTGGGAATGCAGAAATATCATTGAACTTAATCCCAGATATCGAAATAGTTTTGATATGTAGCAGTGTAAAACTTATTCTATTCTTTGGAAGTTTAAAATTCAATCTTTTAAAAATAAAATGCTATATCGTCCAAAATATAGATACAATATTCGAAAACTATCAGTTTATAAAAAATGATATGTAATGAAAACTCTGAGAATTTAATTTTTTTTTTTCAAAAATTTGTTCAAAGATTTTGATGCGCTTCAAATATTTTGAAAAAATTAACTGTATTAACAAAAAACTGTATTAACCAAATAAAAACAAGGTTATGAATTCTTACGAATAGAAACAAATACAGGAAACCAATATCTCATTTTCTTAAAAAAAAGGCCAGATATTTAAAACGCCGATTATAAATACAGCGACAAAATTGTTTTCTGATTTTGATTTTCATTATAACTAGTCAACTCTGAAGTAGTATGAACTGTTAACTACACTAAGTGAGCATTATTGAATGACTGTTTCTAATACATATAACATCACCAAAGTATATGGATATTGCAAATAAAATTCAATTTTCCTAAAAGCCTTGAATAGACGTACCGTACAGATTCTATAAATATAGCATTTAATACTGTTGCGTCATGTTGCCCTGAATCGATTTACTTTAGTTTACTTAAAATAGTATCCAATTTGCTGCACCACAGGGGATTTAGATGGCTCTTGAAATTGTGAACGGTGGTCAGATGACTAGGACAAAGCCTGGTCCGTCACATATTTCTTCAAATTTTTATACCATGGGAATAGAAAGGCAGTTAATAATTGTTAGCTTTCAGTTATAAATAGTAGTTTCACAATAATACCTTTTCCTTATCTTTTCTTTCATGAGGAAAAGAAAAGCATTGATCTTCCTCATGGGTCTTATTCCTCTCGTTCTCCTGCACCCCTCTCCCACCCATTACTGAAATTCGAATATATATGCGTATGTGTGTGTGCGCATAATTATATATCTATGCATAATTTTTGTAATTTAATCCAATCATACTATACAATATTTACATATTTTCATTGATTATAATTTCATTGGTTATCCGAAAATCAATAGTTTTAACAAAATTATCAGTTTATATTAGTTGTACTATTCTTAAAATTAATTCTATTTGACAAAAATAAGAATTTTAACGACAGAGTAAGTTGAAGCTTAATGATTATTTAAATAAAACTTAATATACCAGGCTTTTAAATCTGACTAAAAAATGTAAAATAATTTCTCCCATATCTTTATAAACCTATACAGATTTTCAACCCTTTAAAAATTATCCTAAAAATTTGTTCTGTAAAATAAAAATTCTTTGGATTTATAAATTTGTAGGGCACTAGGAAAAATTTTATACCTTTTAATTTCTTTTAAAAACGCGTTAATTTATTTAAAGAATTATTATTTTCTTTTTAATCTTGCAGTCGATTTTAAACTAACTTCTCAATGAGCTACATCTGATGACAAAATCTGTATCGAACAGAGAAGAAAACGTATTTATATTGCATCCTCCAGTTCTGAGCTATGTTTAAACTTTCAAATGTCGGTCTTACTGGGAAGTTAGTTTAAAATTTGATTGCAAAATGTTTACAAGTGTCAAACAGACAGACAAAGCAGAAATAAAATAAAAGCGATTTCATTAATACATTCATTTTGAAAATTCTAGATAATGTCACAATACTTTAAACGACATTTTTAGCCAAGGGTTTTAAACTTTCATTCCTAAGACATCTTGAGAATGAATTTCTAATTATAATAAAATGATTTAAATCCGAGACAACTGTAAAAAGCAGGACCTTCAAAGTTTTTCGGTTTTTATTAACACATTGAGTGACGTCTTTTAACATTGTATTTATTCGAATATAAATTTCGTTTAATTGATTAATACTTTGCCTACTAGCGCTCTCAAATATATTGATCTGGGAAGAGCTTGCATCTTTTTGTAAGACCATAAATAGATATTCTGTTTATTTCTGATATTGGAGAAATATCAAAAA
>JAOUZG010000836.1:0-10872 GCA_026289955.1 Argiope argentata | reverse complement strand
TTCCTTATCTCCCAGGTTGGAGAGAAAATTAGCAACTATTCAGAGGATCTTCACTGGATCATATCGTGCAACACCAACAGCGGCTTTGCAAGTCATCACAGGCATCATGCCACTTCACCTGAAGGCTCAACAAGAAGCCCTTTACATAAATATTACTTGCTTGAAGAAAAAAAAACAGAATTTGAAGCTGTAACATATTATCCAGGAGAATTTGAAGAAAAAGTGAAAAATATCACCATCCACCCTTCATTGTTTGAGGTAGAAAATCAAGTCTCACCTTTAAGAACCCTTTAAAGAGGTAAACAATCTAACATTCTACACAGATGGGTCCACAACAGAGCTAGGAACAGGTTGTTCATACTGCGCATTTAAAAACGGCATGAAAGTCCTTGAATGGAAAGGAAAATTGGAAGATTCCATACTGTGTTTCAAGCCGGATTGCTTGGCCTGAAAACGGCTGTTTTACGAGCCAATGAAGAGAATGAGAATATTAAAATCTGGACAGACAGTCTTTCAAGTTTGCTGGCAATTCAAGATCCCCATTCCCCTCATCAACTTGTCCGAGACATCCAGTCCTTACTCGTCAGAAACCCAAATATTCTCTTACGATGGTTCAAATCTCATGTTGGTTATAGGGTAATGAAGAAGCTGATATCCTAGCGAAATCAGCCATTGCTGATGGTGTACTGATGGAAGCCCCGAACCCCCGGTGTCATCTTAAACATCAACTTCAAAAAATATTTATAAGAAAATGAAAAATTCTTTAGAATAGCGGAAACACGGGGCATTCCGTATATAAAATTATAAAAACAGTAAAACTGCAACCACTCTCCTGGACTCGTGAAGAAAATTTGTTACAGGACATGGTCCATTCCCTTCTTTTCTTCACCGGTTCCATTTATCCGGAAACGACTATTGCTCTTGTGGGGAAGTCGGCGATCCCATCCACTTTGCAACATCCTGCCCTTTTACGGTTTCATGGCACCTTCGAAAACCCTCATCTTCGCTAGAAAGTCTTTTGTTTAAAAGAGTTCTTAATAATTCATCTTCCATAAAAAGAATCATAAACATGATTAGATTAAATTTCTAATTGATCATGAAGAACTGTTACGGCTCGATTAAGCTCATCAGTTTTTGAGTATCAATTAATATCACGCATTTTTATAATAAATACTTTTAACTCTTCAAATTACTAATTTTTTAATTCCCTCATATTTTCATCCATACTGTACATTATGATATTCATTTATCCATTTTGTTGTACTCCAGACCTTCTTCACTCTAATTTTTATCACTTATTGTTATGTTATATGCCTGTGTATTTTGTCTCTTGTATGCTTCTTTCCAACAATGTAACAACAACTGTGTAACGTTTTTTTTTTCTAAATGAAGTCCACCTACATCTATGCCAAACCGGAAAGGGGCCATTTGAGCCCTAGAAACGGAGGTGTGGTGTTAAGTGTTAAGTGCACAACACAGAACGGCGCAACACGGAATTCACGAAAGCTAAATATACAAAAGGGACGGGAAATCATCATCACAGGTCTTAAATACCAGGACTTTGATAGGGAAAATTATTTTTTACAGAGATTATAAAATGAGATTTCAGTGGGGATTTCCTTGTCTCACGCATAAGAGGCAAGGGAAACACAAGGATCCTTTTAAAGGTATTGTGTTTAGGTCAGCAATTTTCATCTCTCCCACGGAGTGTGAGAAAGTAACAGGCTTTTAGCTGTTTCAGCAATTTTACACAGCTTCTGTTGAATTAATTAATTAGAACAAGTAGAATGGATCAGGAAATAAGAGAATATTTTTAAATGATATTACTATGTACTAAGGCAGGGCTTTGGAAATAAATTAGGATTAAAATTAAGAGTTTAAAAATATCATTATATATGTATATATATTCTTAATTCTTTAATTATAATTTAATTTTTAAAAAGAAAAATAAACATAAATACCAATGTTTTTTTTAAAAATATTCAGAAAAAAATGACTGTTCACTTTTTAATTAACTGTTTTCATAATTTTTTTTTCTGCTTCAGGTAATATAGAATTATTTGAACACGTAATGTAAAGTTAAAGATAATTTTAGGTAAATAGAAGAAATCAAATGCTTACTGAAAAAAGAAATGTAATTATTTTTAATTAGTGCACAAAACTAAACATGATTTTAATTTTTTTAAAACTCTGCTACTGATGCTATGTAAAAGAAAAATTTTTTTTGAAACCAGTTTGCTTGTTTTTTCTTAGTAGTATGATAATTTCAAAACAAGAAAAGAATAGAAAACTTTTCAAGAAATGAAATTCGAACGGACCGAATAACTGGATGCAAAAGATTGCGCGACATATTTGGCGATGAATCGACAACATATAGCAGATCAAGATTTGCGATATGTCACCAGAAAAGGCATTCTTACTCTCAGATTCTCTCCCAAGTCAAGTGACTCATGTAGGGGTACACTTGTTTCGATAAGAAAAATGCGACTAGTGTCTTCCATTTATGAAGTAGCTCTAAGATCCAAACGGCGGTCCATTTTACTTAGCAATTTGTTGTAATAATTTTAAAATTATTTGTACCCGGATTTATAGTTATATAAAAGAAAAATATGATATAATTAGGAATGCAAATTCAACTTTGAAATATGTGTAAGCTAAAAAGGATTAGTATGGCCCTTTTAGTATTATTTTGCGAGTGAAGACTGATTGATTGCTTAAACCAAAAAGAAAGAGAATTTGGGAATTTCTCCTTCTCGTGGCTTAAACCTTATATATTTTATACAAACTTGGTAAGGATAACAAAAGTATCCATCCTTTTAAATAGATGAGGGAAAACAGGAGACAAGGCAACATGGAGGCTCCCCAAACTTTCTTGAAATAAGACCTCGGATTAGCATGCAAGCTGGAAAGAAGAAGTTAACCATAAATGTGGCATTGATTTTAACAAAGCATTTTCATTATTTGTTGATTAATTATGAGATGTGGACTCTTTTTCACAAATTTTAAATTTATGCCTAAATTTTTAATAATTTAGGAATTGGCACTATTTGGTTTTATTTTTAGCTGCGCAATAAATTTAGTATTCAAAAAGCGTTTTGTATTTTTTTCTAATTCATTTCAGTTAAAATATTTTCGAAGAATACTTTTTTCCCCTATAACGTCTGAGTTGAGCTCATTACGACCGTATGATAAAAAATGCAAAAGAGAATTGGTTATCTGCTGCTTATTTTTCTAGTCGTAATGTTTATTTTATGTCATCAAATACAGATTTAAACACCGTGAAATTGAAGACTTATAGAAATTACATTGAAAACAATTTTCCTCATAAATATATTTTTTAAAAAAACATGCACATACGAATTTATTCTATTTATAGAAATTTAGCTGTATTTAATCACTTCAGTGAATGTAACTAATTAAGAGTAAAAAGTATTCTGCAAGAGCGCGAAACATCGGGATTTGCAGGCAGCTGGGAACAAATCGCCTCATTTTCTTTATTTTTACCATTTTTTCATCTGTCACTACGATGAACGTTTCCGATGCAAATTTCTGAGAGCATCTGAAATAATTATAATTCCACCGCTTCCCTACCCCTGTGATCACGTGTTGGATTCAGTACGTTATCAAAACTGATGAGTGCAAACGTGCTGGAGAGCTGTGTTTTGTAAAAAATTGTTTTAAATTCGTTTTTCTTCACTTAAATCTGTGACGATCTTTTGACTAATCCTTTGATTCGTCATTTCATTGATAGATGCATTAGTTTGTGTCATCTTAACGATATTCATTGTTTCATTTCATGATGGATTCTTCGTCTTTTTGAAATGAAATTAAAAAGAGTTTTGTATTAAATGAACTTGAACAATCTTGATTTTTAAAGGTTTAATTAAAAGTAGATAAAATTATTTTTAAAATATTGGAATATTTTTTGTGGGAAAATTGTGCCAGATGAAAATTAAAAATGGCTATTTGCATTTTACTAGTAGAGCGTTATATAAAAACTCTTACTCTGATTTTTTTTTACTTTTGTATTTGTCATGTAAATAAACGATAGTCAGTTCTTTTAGAAATGTCAAATGTTGCAAGAAATAATAATAATGCCAATTAGTTGTATGCTGTTTTAAAATTGCTCATATTACTGAAATCTGCTAAAGTCTCATTAAGAAATGTTTAAATATTTTTAATGTTTCAAAATTTTACATTATTTAATTGTTTTTGGTAAAAATATATAAGCCTTTGTATTGTTTTAATTTTATCATATATTTTACATTAACAATTGCTTTGCATTTCAATCGACAAATGCTTCTTCTTTTCTACCGCGCTGAGAGCGGACGCGCCTTTTCCTTCAGCTTGTACAAAATGCCTGCTTCCCGTGGTGGAATAAAACGGAACTTAAAAATTCAACCTGTCTTCTCCATGATTTCGGCTTCGACTCTGCTATCTGCTTATATCAAATAAAGTAAATATGTTTTACATAACATACATATATGAATTTTAAAATTTGCTCAGAAAAATAGGATGTCTAAATGCTATGTACTATTTGAATGATTTTTAATTCTCTACATTAATGTTTTTCCATCTTTTAATTTCATGGTAATTAAGTAGCTTAGTGTGTTTTCAGTTCATTAAAAAAGTTCATCATTTGGACAGAACAGAACGTTTAGATAAGTTTTTGAGTGTGTTCAACGGAGACATTAAAACCACTAAAAACTACTCGTGTGATCCACAATGCGTACGGAGAAGGAAAGATACCCCCTCCCCCCAAGTTGTGTGAATTTTTGTTCTTTGTCAGAGTAAACAGAAGAAAATTACTCTTCGAACTGAAGTAAATTAGATTAATGCTCATTAATTATTGCACTCTTATTTTAATTTTGAGGAAGTAAGGAGAAAGTATTGTAATTATCAAAAAATTCAAACTCGATATTTATCTCATCCCCCCCTTCCTTTTACAGATAAACTTACAGGAAAAACCGACATAGAAAAAAAAATTACGCACACAAGCAAACGTAAAACGCCAAACAACGCCAAGCGGTTTGGTGATTCTCCTGCCACAACAAAAAATATTACGTTGCTGTTGTTGTTTTTAATTCTTGTAAGCTACTTGTTGAATTTCTGATTAAATTATGTAAGTCGGTATTTTGGCATCACGTGTACTCGCGCATTTCCGTTTCATCTTGAACTTTCACTTTGTTTTCAATTCGACATTGAATCGAGGCAGATGTTTGTTTTTGTGATATTCTTAAACCTTGCTTCTGTTCGACTCGGCAACAGCTCAGAACAGCGTTTCTAACACATAAGCCAGATAATGCACCTTCATTCCTTCCGCTTGTTTGCGTTAATGTAACGTAACTCGGCATTCGATGTCGCCTTTTCGGAGAAATTAAACGACTTCAAGTTTGGTTTAGTTATATTGACTTTTTCATAATTTTCTTAAAAAACCAAGAATGAAAAGTTTATTTAGAAGATAAAGATATCAAGTAGACTATCTCAATCAAGAAAAAGATTAAAATTCATCTTGCTGAAGTTCCCATAAAATATTGAATAAAATAGAAGAAAAGCATCTTCAAACTCTTTAGTCGACGGTAGTTGTGTTTATTATACATTATCTTTCTCGAGTCTATAATAATTGTAATAATAAGATTGATTGTATGAGTATGTAGCGATTGAAGGTCGCGGTACGAACCTGCGACGTTTGGGCCTGTAGCCGAGTAATATATCGATCAGGCAAAAGGGACCCTTCAGCTCGAAGGATATTATCTGGCTTATAAGGCTAACGCTACAAGTATGTATTTTATGCATTTGGAAGTTAGTAACTTGTTTTGAAGAGAAAAGAATTTTTTTTGTCTGATTATAATTAACCGACATTAAAAAAAAGGTAAAGTAGTTTTCATAATATAATAAAGCACCGCATAAGTACCTCCTTCAAGTTTCTCTGATTATATAAAGACGTAAAAATGAAAGTAATAGAAATTGGACTTGTTTTTATCGTCTTATAGTAATAATGTAAATTAGTGTCTTATTTTTGAAAGTTTTTAAGTTAATGCATTACTATTAAACGCAATAATTGAATTTTAAATTAAACTTTAATCGCAAAAGTAAGAAAATCATTCTATTACTACTACTATTGAGTACTTTTTTTGTTTTATGATTTTTATATCTATGCAAGTGGAATCTAATTAAAAATATTTCATTGTCTACCATACTGATAAATTAAATAAACAGCATGAATCGATTTAAATTTGAGCTTTTTGATTAACAAAATAAGTCCGAAGCTTTTCTATGGACTTCACTCCATCCTGAAACTCTTCGTCGTCCATAACGCGTCTAGCGCGTTCAAAAGAAACTTCTGCAGGACGGCTTTGTAACGCGTTTTAAACATTCTTCTACATTTTTAAATTAGGGGTTAAAAACGCCTAGTATATTTACTTGAGTTGCTATTTTCGTTTGTTTTAATGCGGAAAGAAACAGTGGAAAAACAGAATTTTTTTGCGGAAAGGATAGGGCAGTGAAAAAATTAAGTGAATTAATATTTAAATTATCTCAGAATGTTATTTTCTTTTTACCGTTTTACATCGTTTCGAATGCATAATGGTTCAATTTTAACGGCCACCAAAATGCACCAAGAAAGAATTTCTCCAAATTATAAAAATATACTCAAGTGCATTATTGTTTATTACGAAACATTTTGAAAGTGCGCATCACGTGCTATATAGTTTAACCATTTTGGTTGACGTTACAACTGATTAGCACCCTCATAATTATTTGAGGATTATTTTATTGAATTAAAGAACACTATAAAGTTTTGACCCATCTCGACCTAATGTTGCCAACCAGTAAAAAATAAAATATTAGCAAAAGAACACACATTACCAAATTTAGCAATTTTACTCTTTAAGAAAAAAGTCACAATTTGGCGATGGTGTTGCATTGTTTAGTTATTCTATTGGAAACAAACCAGCATTTCGTTTTGATTTCAATATCAGTGTTTTTTTAACGGTCTCGAAAACGAATTTCACCTAGTAATGCTGCAGAGTTTTTGTAATGTAATGATCTTGGAAGGTTAAGAATATGAATTGGTAGTGAAGTTTTTTGAAAAAAACTGGTACGTTAAAAGATTCACATTGGAATCTGTTTTTATATAAAGAAATATGGCCATTCGATTGGCATTCTATAAATGAGAAGTTGTCGGTTGTGTAACGGCGATCGAAAAACGTAAATAATTTTTTTTCTCTCTAATTTGGCGATTTTAATCGTCAAACTATAAAGCAAGTAATTCGCTTTTTGAGTGGTCCTTTTGGTCGACGATAAAACTTAATAATAAATCTAAAAATGTGTCCAAAAATTTTGTTCATTCGATTTTTATCAATATCAATCTTGAAAAATATTAGTTTATTAAAATACGAGATTTACTGATACTTTTCTTTGCAAGCTGTAAAGAAAACCTTTGTATTTGAAGTTAACAAGTAGTGTGTAGAAGTTATAAAAGTTAAATTGTGATTCATTTCTTTTTTTATATTTAAAATGATTTGAAGTAAATCAAATTTTGAAATTGAGTTATTCTGCTCCATGTACAAAATGTTTTAATTTACAATATTTTTACTGTTAATATTAGAATTTGAGTGTGTATAACTTGAAGCATGCATTTCAAAGAAGTTACTCATTGTATTGTCATGTAGGTGGTGGTAGAGCTGTCATAGAATATTTGAAATGCATATATCCACTCTAATTGTAACTAATGATAAATTATTAAGTTGTAGGGTATGCAAATACTTCTAAGTGTAAAAAGAATTTTGATAATATAAATTATATTGTATGATATTCCACTAAATACAACGCACTGCGGAAAAAATGTCTTAAATTTTATTGTCTCTAGATTAGGTAAATTATACAATAGAGTATTATATAATCCTGTCTTATATAATTTATCTGCTTAATTTGTTCACTTGTTTAATGCCTCTAATTATCAAGTTAATGTTAGAGCCCATCATCGGTTTGGCTGTTTATAATGAAATTCAAAGTTTCGTATTTCTGTATTTGTTCGGTATATTTCTTTAAAATGTAAGGAATTATTTTCTAAATATGACTTAAATAGACAGAAATCGTATGAAAAATTAGACCTTGTGAGATTTTTTAGAATTATAATTGAATCACAATCTTAATATATAATGATTTGTCAGTTATAGAATTATTTATACAATCGAATTATTTTTAATTTTCTTAGATATAAATTTTATGTTTGATTATTACTTTCATTGCTAATTTTATTATAATATATATTTATGATATTCCGTTTTGATATTTATTTCCTTTTCTAAGTTATAAATTAAGTCAAAATTTATTGAATACAATTTTTTATGCAAGTACTCAAAAAGTTATTAAATGATGGCTTTATATTTCATGAACAGGCTGTATTTAATAATAAGCATGTTCTTTTAAAGTCATTTTGCTAAATCTATGAGTAAAAAGCGAATCCTTAGAAAGTTCAAAACAGAAAAAAGAAGGGACTTAAAATATATTCAGTGCTTTATAGAAGCCTAAGAGCTTTTCGTTGATATTTATCTGAACCAGCATTTTAAACGCTTGATCCACATAATGCTAGCTTCAATAAGTTAGCCCTGATTTGCGTAGAACCAAAACTTAGCAAATTCGAAAGTGAAGCTTTAATAAAATACATATATTAGAAAAGTAGTTTTAAGAACAAGATATGTAGAATTTATTTAATTTATAGCACTTCTTATAAGCGCCACTTAAGTCAGTGTGATTTACGAAAATAATTTATTGACCAACACGAGAATATTATGAGTTTAACAAATAAATCAGGAATTTAAATTTTTTAAAGAATACAAAGTAATGTAATTATTTTACAATTTCCTCATTGTTTTGGATTTGCGCTTTTTTATTTAATGATTAACAATAGTATTTTTTAAAACTTTCGACTTAAAAAATGGCTTCTGATAAAATTATTTTTTCGGGTGTTTTTTTCTCTCAATGCATGAGTATAGTCGCTCTGCGTATCTGTATAATAATTTACTTTTATTAAATTTCTGCTTCATAAGACAGATGTGTTTTTATTTTGCTTTCAACAAAAAAAAATTCTTTTAGCTCATTGTTGACTCAAATCTTCCCGTCTCTGAACAGATGTCAGTTTTAACTGCATTTGTTTAAAAATCTCGCTCCCGTATGAATATCCAATATAATTTCGGCAGCTGTTAGTCGGATCCGGTTGGTCTTAAAATAACATTTCGTACTGAAAAGCATGACTTCATCCATCTTTTTATGTCCTGATTAAGCGAAGTAACAAATTGTCTAGTTACAGACCATCTGCGCTCGTAAAACAGTTGGAAATTGGTTCCGTTTGTTATGCTAAAGGACAACTTCGATCTGCAGTTTTGAACGGGATGAAAAAATATAAACATCTCTTTCATTTATTGGCTAGAGGACTCATAAAATGTATACTTTAAACAAACTGCTCGTAGTTGAAAGCACGAAAAGTATAAATCTTCATAACTTTGCAATGAGGCCTTTGAAATATTATGAAATTATCCAAACGATATTCATAGGCTGAGTCATTGTTTAGAAATTCCTTAAGCAACTTGGGGAAGGGGGGGATGTGTTTGGATTATACTGTCTGTGCTAAAACGGTTCGTTTAGTGAGATACAATATTGACTTTAATCAGCAATCGCTTACAAGCGGCACTGCCAGTCGATTTCATCATTTTTTCAGTCTAGCTGTGCGGTGTTTCTCACTGCAAGTGAAATCCAAAGTGATGCTATTCATTCTTTCATTTTTCTTTAAAGGAAAAATGCATTAAACCAATTAGTTAAAGAAGTTCTTTTACATTTGACACCAGAATAAAGCTTTATTTCATGTCATGATTTCTCATTCATATATAATCGATGAATAAAAATTAGTGTAGTCAGTAAAAAATGTATTCTTACTAATAACAATTATGTACAATAATAATAATACAATTATGTACAATATTAAAATACAATTATATATAAATACAATTATATATTTATATATAATTGTATTTTAATATAATGGCAAATAAATACAATTATGCACAATATTTAAGAATTTCAGAAATTGGTTGATTTAGATTTAAATGATTAGGTTTCGCTGACTTCATGTTAAAATATCTAGAACCAAAGCGTAATTATCGGATAAAATCCTCAAAGATATGTAAATTCAGATTTTTTTTAAAAAAAGTTGTATTAGGTATTAAAAAATTAAAATATAAATATAATCAATATGTAAAGAAATAATAAAAAATTATTGCTTTTAATATTTTTCATCCGAGCTTCCATTCCTATTGAGACAAGAGAGTGCACAACATTTTCCTGAAAATCATTACTAATCTAATTTATGTAATTCTACTCTTTTTGTCTCATTATGGTCAATCCTTCACTAAAGTCACCAGTATCTTCATTCTGCGTGTATTAAATGCTCAATTGGAGAAATTTTTAACTTTTCAGAAATTTGAATTGTCTTATCGTATGATCTCTTAAATAACAAGTTACAAAGTAGGACATTGAGTAACATAAATTTAGCCTACTAATTTCACTTAAACTTGATGAGAAATTGTAAAGCTCCGAACTTTAGAAATCAGTTTTCACATCTTGCACATTTAATATTGTCTTGACTTCAAAAAGAAATAATAGTAAATAGAGATCATAGTGTTTATTATTTTAGTGAATAGATGCTTAGTGAATAATTTAATGAGTAATAAGAAATAATAATTTGCATTCATGATCTTAATGCTATTTTGATTTCCGCTTTAAATCATCGTTCTAGATGAATAACACATGGCTCCTGAGAATTGTTTGACTCGTTTTTGGTGCAGTATTCTGCAAATTAAAATATATATATAT
>JAOUZG010000833.1:0-15995 GCA_026289955.1 Argiope argentata | reverse complement strand
ATAGTGATTTCTCTAAATCCTAAAAAATTTAAATTCAGATGAATTTTCTTCTGATTCTTCAGGAATAGAATTCTGAAGATTCTGCAGACCTGGATATTTAGAAAATCTTATTACTTCCATGGATAATAATTGAGGATTAGTTAAAAAGCAAACCATTGTATTTTTATATGAAATGAAGAAAACGTACTAAATCTAAATCCATGTAATGTGATTCAGGAAAAATAAACGGTAAATCACTTGTCATGTAAAGCTTTCGATATATTGGAAGAAAAAGAATTGAGGCCTTTTAAAGGCTTACACATTTTTTTAAATTTTCTCTTGTCTAGAAAATCCATATAATTATCTTCGTATTAGACTGTCATAAGAAGCGCGAAAAAAATCAATTTTGAAATTTTTTCAAACAAATTAAACGATTATTTAAAGCAAATACTATCTATATTACAAATGGATAATTTATTAGTATTTTCATCCATTCAGATTTTACAATATTCTGTATAATAATCCAAAAGCCATGAATTATGCAATTGAAGTTGATTTTTAAAAGAAATGCATATGGCGTTTATACTTACTTAAAAGGAAATTGCCCATTTTATATGGTCTATTGGTTTTCTTATTGTTTAGATAAAAATTTAAAGTTGCTTAGATATAAATTTAAAGCTTTTTCTTAAATCTCTTTCTACTAATTCAGATCTGTTGACAGACATTTATACGCTATTTAAAGAATTCTACATTTTTATGAAATAAGAGTTATATTGCCGGCTTTCTGGCGTCTTCCTCGTGTTCTGTGAGTTTCGGTTTCAAGTCCCGGTTTGGGCAGGGTTGTTCTTCTGTGTTCTGTCTGTGAGGTGTGTGAATGTGCCCCCCCCGTAAAAAGGAGCTGTGCAAGTTTGTGGGTGGGTGTTTCATCCTCATATGATTTAGAACTCAGACTTCTGCCCTCGGGTGCTCAGTGGTCCATACCCTCAGAAGCTACTGCATCCCTATTTCCGTGGTAAAAAGCGGACGCATCATCATCATTATTATGAGTTATGTTATTTACCAAGTTAATTTTTTTTAGCAATGAAAAAATGTTGAACATTCAAATTTATTTCATTAATTCTCAGATTTGGCGTCGATTTCTTTTTGAGATGAACTGAAATAATAAATTTGATTTGTTTCAAAATATGAGCACTATTTACATCCACAAAAGAATATGATAAAAAATAGTTTGAACTTAAATAAATATGAGACTATTAGAATTAAAATTTAAGAGAAAACTTATAAAGAGAAAAGGAATTGCAAAATTGTTATTTAAATTATATTCCCTCTGAATATTTAAGCATCAAAATGTTGCAGTATAAATTGAAATATATTATTGTTTCACCTAGCACAATGTACATTATTTTAATAAAAATCAAATCTGCAACTGCATTTAAATTCATTTCAAATTAAATTGAACATTTAAAAATGGAAATTAACCTTAAGACAAACAGTAAGTAAAGTACTCTGACATTGATCCATGTGCTATTGTATTATTACAAAATGTAAAGACATTAAAAATAATATGAGGATTTTTACTTCCTTTATCCTTTGTCTTTTTGTAAATTCATCAGAGATTTATACTCTTATTTTAATTTCAAAATCATTTGACATTTCAATCAATTACAAATATTGTAGTGAGTAAATTATTTAATATATGTATAGAATGTGTTTATAGAACAAAAGAAGTTTAACGTGAAATATGTATATTACAAAAAGAAGTTTAACTCGAAATATGTATACGAAATATGTGTAGAAAATAAGAGTAAAGTACGAAAAGAACAAATGGAATTTAACGTGAAATATCTAGAATTTGGAGCAAGACATCCAACGAATCGCAAAACAGTTTGTTAAGCTTAATTTCATGAATATTAATTCCTATTACCAAAAAGGTAAATAATTCATTTCTCGCGTTCTAAGGGCAGAAGAAGGCTGTTTACTTCAGTAATTTACATAGTTCTGTGCATATTTGATAAGTATTACTATGCTTAGAATAATTACATGAATAATTGAATAAAATAAAAAATATAAATTAAATTTAAATTGAGAATAAAGGAACTTTAGAAATATTAATTTAATCGAAATAAAATTTGAAAACGCAATCCGGTAGAAATCAATTAATAAAGTGCTATATTTATATTGTAAACTTAAGAAGATAATATCATTAAAATAAGACAAACTTTTCAGTGATCAATGTCTTATCATTGATTGATAAGACATGCAAATAAAATGTGGTTCCGGGTTTGTCTTGGCACCAAAATCTGTATTAGATGAGTGATGCGTAACATTTTCAAAAATAATGACATTAAAAACCAATTCATGATGGAGAACTTTATTGGAAATTTTTAATCATAAAGATTGCTTGATACATCCCTAACTTTACAACATAAAGTGAAGTAAGAAGACCCTGAAAAAAATTCAGCAATTCAGTATCATTGCAGTAAACAAAAATATAATTTGAAAATTTATTTAAAATTTAATTTAAATTTTTTTTAGCTCAACACAAAAAAAGAATTTTAATTTTGAAGTGTTATAATTATGAAATATGAAAGCACATAAGCATGATTTCCTGTAAATGCCAAAATTCGCTGTCAATTATACTCATAGAAAATTTTTGAAGACTACACCTGGTATTTTAAGCAGGAAAATTTACATTTATAATAATCTAATAATTTCAACTTTTAGAAAAAGAAATAAAAAATCTTCTCTAAGGAAAATGTTTTTCTATATAACAAAGTTTATCATTTTATTTATAAAAATCATAAGCATAAAGTAAAATAATAAAAATAAAAAAATCATAAGCAAATAAAATCCTATTTTTACAACTACAGTTTATCATTTAATTTTTATCATTAAAATAATACCTCTAGTTAAATGACTAAATGCACAGATGTCATTAAAGGATTCATGTTATGAAAATAATGAATAACCATTTTTATGTCTA
Source organism: Argiope argentata (assembly GCA_026289955.1). Taxonomy (NCBI): domain Eukaryota; kingdom Metazoa; phylum Arthropoda; class Arachnida; order Araneae; family Araneidae; genus Argiope; species Argiope argentata. The sequence continues at coordinate 13,033 of JAOUZG010000833.1, read as the reverse complement.
AAAATAAGATATTTTAAATATTTCATACATACATTTAGTCAGAATATAGTTATATTATATATATTATATAAGAATATAGTTATATTAAAAATTATTATGTAAGAATATAGTTATAATATAGTTAATCAAAATGTAGTTAAATAACATATTACCATAGAACTAAAATGAAATAAATATTTAGATTATTTGTCACTCTTGAAGTATTTGTGATATATTCAATATGTATATGAATCAATTTCAAAACGAATATACCCTTTCAATCTAACTACAAAAAAAGTAATTAACAAATAATTAATAATTAAAAAAATGTTTTAAAGCGAGCATATAAAATCTAAAATCAACTGATTATGATTGCATGATTCTATTCCTTGCTATTCACAAATATTCCACATAATTTTCACACCTACCTACTCCCCGGTCCTTTCCCCCTTCTGTTGACGCTGTTCTGTGTTTTGTAGAACATCCCAAAGCACCCAAACCTTTACCACTTCGCGTCTACATTCACAGAGTTCCCATTCGAATGACGTGATGGAAATTGGAATTATAGAAACGCGATATTCAAACTTATCCCCTTCTCTTCATTGATTCTCACAAGTTTAGCATTGTCAGTCGAGTTTAGAGTATTGTCCATGCATTCGTGTGATGTAGAAGGATCGTTAATATATGATCGAAGAAACATTTATCAGGTTCAAACTAAGATCCCATTCAAAATATCCCCAATTCGCTTATATTTGTATATGTATGTTTTGATTCATTTCCTGTTCAATTCTGAAAAAGTGAATCAAAATTATTCTGTTGCCGTTTCACTACTTTTAATATATTGGCTACGAAATAATATCTAGAAGGTTTGAATTTCATAAATATATGTTTTAGGGAGAAAAACTAAACTTTTCAAAAAATTTGACACTTTTGTTCGATTTTAATTAAAATTTACTGTCAATTACTTCAATTTTTGTTGACCATTTACGTAAATATAATCATACGAAAATTATTTTTACATATTTTGAAAACGTAAAATATTGCATTTTAATTAAATCCATGAATTTTACAGTAAAAATTTTTTTCATTATTATGCAGTAGTATAAAAGTATCTTTATTTATTATACACATTTAACTCCATGCTTCATTTCTATTTTAAATAATTCTGCTAATTTCTTCAAGAATTTATATTTTCAGGTTTTATTTCAATTATTTGTTTATGAAATGCAATATCAAATCACTAACATATTGTTATGGATTTTGAGTAAATTAGATGCAAATATTGTAAATATTTCTGAATCGTTCTGTAAGTATTGTAAATAATTCTGAATCGTAGTGTAAGCATTGTAAATAATTCTGAATCGTTGTGTAAGTATTGTAAATAATTCTGAATTGCTGTGTAAATATTGTAAATATTTCTGAATTGTTGAGTAAATATTGTAAATATTTAAACATAGTTAAATTGAAAAAAAAAATCATTGCAATGGAATCACGCAATAGTAAGAAAAGACCATTTGATGATATAGGTGCGTTGACGACATAATAAGATCACTAACGGTTTCTATCACGTGCTACAATGTGGAGTAGAAGCTAATAATTAAAGATTTGTTCTTATAGAATAGTGGAGAAAGTTCCAGAGTTACCTGGATGAAACGCCTCGTTTCAAGATTTTTCCCCGCCCATTTCTATAGGACACGCCTTAAGTTCTGTTGAGATCGGGCAACGATTGACGCGGTTGGCTTAGCGTGAGAGACCATCTTTTCTCTTTCTGTCGTGCAAATCTATAGCTTCGTTGTTATTTGAAATTAGCGGATCAAATAATAGAGTAAATTCGCTGTGAATTTTGCAATTGCGAATATTTAATACGCGTTTTCATAGACAATAAAATATACATCTTCTTATTGCTTTTGTGTATTATTTATTTATTAATTTAACTGTCAAGTATGTATTACTTGTGCATATATGAAACAATACACCATATTATTTCAATACTAGAACTGAACTTCGTTTTTACAAGAAATACGAAAATGAAATAACACTATATAACGAGTAATTCGATGCTAAAAATTATTATAAATTGCATTTGCACACAATATATTGCATAGATTGCACACCCGCCTATTGAAAAATATAGTTTCAGTAGGCGGGTTTCTGGTGCTTTGGAGGAGGTTTATTTATATTTGAAAAAGATTAATAGTAAGTTTTTAATGTCTATAATAATTTGATGCATAAAATAATGCTTTGAATTCAAATGTATCAGGTTTCGTGAACGAACGAAAATTCAACACTATGATTTATCTCAGCAAAACATCTGATTGCGTACGTGTGCATGCATTCATGCATGTAATTAAATTTTTGTGATAAATTAACATTAATAATGTCCTGAAAATTGATTCACTTTTTATCCGCTTTAGTCCGAACTGAAAAACATTTCAACTTCTGAGTTCAAGAAGTTTATCACGCTTTTCTATATTTCAAGCTTATAATATACATTAAAACTGTTGAAAATGTTACTTCTAATTTTTTCCTAGTTTATCTTTTGAAACACGGATTTCTTTTCAACACATTGTCAAACTATGCCCTCCCCCTCATTTTCAAACGTTCGTTACAGTTTTGAGTAATGTCAAGGCTCTAACTTATTGCCAATATCTGAAGAGTAATTTAAATTCATCTTTGAAGAATAACAAAACTCATCTTTGACCCTTCAAGTTTAAAATAATTTAAAGGATGGATTTTCATCCCAACATATATATTTTATTTTCATTTTTTAATATAATTCTTCAGTTGTTTTCCTGATTTAATAAATATAAATTTCATATAAGTTATTCATACGAAAACATTCTGTCTCCCTTTGAAATAAATAAATAGATTTGAACTTGATAGGCTGTATTCTAATTAATAAGTAAAGGGCTTTATAGGCGTTTATCAAGGTACTATTTTATATTTAAATCTACTGTAAATACTATCCATTGAAGTGCCTTTAGATGATAAATAAAAAAGTATTTAAAACGCAACGCTTTTTTGCTAACTATCTTAGTAAATTAATCATGTAAATTCTAAATTTCAATATGAAAGTGAAAAATAATTCTAGTTCCCCATCGAAAAATAAAATCTACGATGAAATGGAATAACTACAATTGAGCATTAGCTACGGTCATGATCAGAATTTAAAATGATGCAAGCTGACGTCAGTGGTTTTGAATACCTTAATAAGGAAGCAGCGAAAAAAATAATCTAGATTTATTGAGGGAGAGTTTTCTCGAATACGGGCAATTTAAAAAAGCGAGAGTGCCTTTTATTTTTTTTATTTCAATTTGGAAAGAATGGGAAATGAAATTTATCTTTATTGATAATTCAAACTCGGCTATTTTTTTATTTAAAGAAACAAATTTCAAAGGGATGAATCTAATTTTTGAGAATGTATAGCACTTTACAGCTGTCTGTTGATAAGTTTTTATAATATTCGGAGTTGTACCATTGGTCTACATTCCTATCTTATTGTTTTCTTAAAAAATTGATTTTGGTTGAAGAAAATGTTCTACAAAAGATATATGTTACTTTACAACGGCTATATTCATTTTATGAGAAATTATAGTTCAACAGTTTATTAAAAATGATGTACAAAATAAACATAACTAGATGAAGAAAAAATACTTGATTTGAAATGAGATGAACTTAGCATATTTTGCATTAAAAATAAGGTAGTGACAAAATAATTAGCATTTAAAATAAATACCTATATTTATCACATTTTAGCTGATTTAAAATGTGTCTTCAATTCTTAAGAAAAGGTATATTTTAAATAATTAAAAGAATCCACTTAGATATTTTTATATTTTTAAACATAAATAATTACTTACTTTTAGAAATTTAAAACAGTGATGATAAAAATGCACGTTTTTTAAATTTCATACTAAGATTTTTTTAATCATAAGAAACTCATAATTTAATTGAAAGATACACATCTGGTTCTTTGGTCACAAATCTATCAATATCTTATATAAATGGACTATCTATTTTACTCATGAAACTTACACTAATATAAAATCTATATTAATAAAAATGCAACTCGAAATGCGTTGCTAAGCGCAAAACTGGAGAACGGCTCGACCGATTCGGCTAATTTTTTAAAAATATTTTCATTCAGACACGAGCATGGTTCTTATGGAGAGAAAAAATGAAAAAACTAAAAGGAAAATAGTTAAAACGACACTTTTCTTACTTTCCCGCCAAAAATCTTCATTTCCTTCCCCCACACCAACTGAGTAAGATAGCAGGAAGTAATAAATTATGATTTGTTTAGAGAGAAATACGCGAAGTCAGTTGGTTTTCAATCATAGATAACGGGATGTTTAAAAAAGAAAGAAAATAATTGCTTTTATTGTTAGTCGGTATGAATATTTAATCTATGCCTGCTCAAAAAAAAGTCTGGGCAGGGAAGAAAAAAAAGTAATAACAAAGGGAAAAAAAGGTTTTATAGAAAGAAAAGTAGTGAAAAAAAGGATAGAAAAGAAAAGAAGGGTGTGTGTGTCACCATTATTTCATCTGTGCGAGGCATTTTCCAAGCTGTTTTTAAGCTGTTGCATCTCTTGAAAACCAATTGTGTCTTTATTTGTTTAGTGTGTTTACATTTATGAAAATTTGAATCTCATTATTCTATAAAAACAGAATTTTAGACCTTTCCCTGCACCATTTAAGTAAAATATCAATTCCGGGACAATCATTGCTCGGATAGAAAGAGAAAGATGAGTAGTACAGTGAACAGATCATCTGAAGAAAATAATAATAAATAATACTATAAATGAATTATATGATTATCAAAATTTGTTTGGTTTAAAAATATTTTGTTGAAAAACCAGTTATGAGAAACAGCTACATAAAATATTAGCGAGCAAACTTTAGCGAGCATTAATACTGGCGAACCGACTGGTCGCCAAAGGCGGCTAGTTGAAAATAAAATAGTACAATCTATATCATGGAACTTATTTTAATTTCTTTAACAAACATAAAAAAGCAGAAAATTTAAAGATAAAATGAATCTGGCAAAGCTAAGAATACACGTTTTCTTAGCTTTAAATCAGCTATAAGAATTTGAAAAAAATATATCGTTTAGTACTTTTTAATCCTACTTAATTATAAAAAAGCAAAATATGTTATAAGGAAAACAGGCAGCATAATGAGACTTCAAATCTTCAACTGCAATGACAGTTTCATGTTTTAAATCCAAAAAAGATATAATTTATTTATTTATTTTGAAAATTTCAATTATTTGAGTTTATTATATTATTCAGATTTGCTCTTATTTCTTAAACATCCACTTAATCTTTAAAATTTCTGAACAATAAACTATTTCAAATGTTTTGTATTTTAACAAGTTATTAATATTTTTTAAAAAAAATGGATAATTCAGTTATATGTTTTGATTAATGAATGATAATATCTTGCATCATGCTCAAAATTCAATCTGATTAATCATTTAAGTTATTACTTGCAACATTATTTTTCAACAATTCAGTGATTGCAAATCATAGCTATATCAGTCTTATAAAATTTTATAATGTAATTATTTTGTTCATGTAAATAATGGTGCATCAGAAAGTGGAGAATTTTAACATCGATTTAAAAATTCTCAATAGCCTAGCTAACATTTAATACAGATTCTTGTTAGAAAGTCATTAAATAGCTATTTTTAAATGTTAATTGAAATCATTTTCCTTCAAGGGTAAAAACATCCGATTAAAATACTCTATAAAAGAAAAAAAGGTGTCTCATCAATCCGAGAGAAAATTCCACAAAAGGGTAAGTAAATATATTTGCTTTAATGCTGCAATTAAAATCACTAAAAAAATGTAAACATTAAATCTCAAAATTAAAATTTATTTTCCACCGGATTTGAAAATATTAACACTTTGGTTATAAGTAAAAATAAAAAAAATGAAAATCAGGGTACACAAATATTTTATTTATAGCGGGAAGCCAAATCAACCTTAAGAATGTTAACATAATAGCCATAAAAAAATCTAGAAGACTTAAACTAAAAAAACAAGCGTGCAAAATAAGATTGCAAGTGCTGAATATGAATATAAGATATTCTTCTCAATACAACAAAACATAGGCAAAGCATATGGAAGTATATTATTTTTACAACATAATACAGGGTGTTTATTATTGTCGGGGTTTTCGTACCTCATAACTTTCGAATAAAAAAATACGCAAAAACCGATTACGTATTCGTAAATTACAACTCAAAGAATTTTACGTGGCAAAAATGTGATCTTATCGCATTTGCAGTATGGGTAATTATGACTTCATAAATAAAAATTGCGACTGTGCAAGAAAAAGCAATGTGTGTATTGAGGTGTTTCGAAACTAAATTAGTCATAACTACTCAACGTCACTTCAATGCCACGTACAAGAAATATTCTCCTTCGAATAATTCTATTAGACGCTGGTTAACACAATTTCAGGAAACTGGCAGCGTTCTACACCGAAAGGGAGCGGGAAGACCGAGCACTTCGCAGGAAAATGTTGATTGCATCCAAGAAAAGTTTACTCGCAGTCCACGAAAATCAACGACACAATCAACTGTGCAGCTACATATGCCGCATACGACGTTATGGAAAGTTAACCATAACCGCCTTCCTCTGAATGCCTAAAAAGTGCAATTTGTGCAAACTGTTTAACCGAATGATAAACTGCGTCGTTTTGAGTTCGCAAAAATTTTTTTGACTCGAATTGAGGATGACGAAAATTACCTTTGGAAACGGTTCTTCAGTGACGAATCCACTTTTCCTGTATGAGAAAAAGTGAATAAACGTAACTGTAGAATATGAGACTCGGAGAACCCGCACGCTTATCGAGAATCGGAAAAAGATAGTCCAAAGGGAAATTTTTGGTGCGCTTTGTCACATACTGAAGTTATCGGACCTTTCTTCTTGGCTGAAACAACAAAAAACTCCGTGACCTACCTTGACATGCTGGAGATGTATGCGGTTCCTCAGATGCAGCCACATCAGCCAGATATGATATTTCAACAAGATGGTGCACCCCAACATTGGGGCATGATTGTATGTGACTTTTTAGACGAGAACTTTCCCGACAGAGGAGGTGAATCAATCCCATGACCTCCGAGATGACCAGATATAACACCACTGGAATTCCTTCTGCGAGGGATTGTCAAGAACATTGTGTACAAGACCCCTGTGCCCTCCCTTGATGATCTGAAGCGCAGAATTGTTACCCCGCAAATGCTGGAGAACACTTTGAGGGAAACCGAATTCCATTTAGATGTATCACGAGCCACTAAGGACAGCCAAATGCAAATTCATCAATCTTTTTAATATCATGAATAAAATTCTTTGAGTTGTATTTTACGAATACATAAATCGCCCTCAGCTGATTGCCTACAAAGAGCAAATTGGGCAATATTTATTAATATCATTAATAAGATTTCTTGAGTTGTAATTTTCGAATACGTAATCGGTTTACGTTATATTTTTTTTATTTGAAAGTTATGAGATACAGAAACCCCGACAATAATTAATGTACTCCCCGTATAAGGTTAGGACTGTAAAAAGCATCCTCCACGGATAACTTTTCCGTGGTGAATTTAACAGAGGAAAACGAGGGACACGATAAATTGCGAAGGTCATGATCCCCATGAGTTAAACACAATCAATAGCATCATTAAAAGTTGTTCAATTCTCGAAAGATATGATGAAGTGAATAGGAATCAATATCAGCATCAAACTTTTGAAATGCTTAAAAAGTAGGTTAAAAAACGTAAAAACTACTTACATTTTCAATGGTGTTAATTATGTAGCTATGCTATCTCGTGATTGCATTTTCTATTAATTTAATTTATTGCTTTCATTTTTTTACTTACTTTTGCCACTAAGAACTTTCTGTAGTTGTTGCTTTTGACGTTTATGAACAAATGCATTGTCTATTTATTCCTATCTTATTCTTTTAAGTTTGTAAATAAGATTTTTGAACTCTTAAGCATGGGGTTAAGAGAATAAAGTTTTACTAAACACCAATTCCCGCTATCAAAAAAATAAACTTGTGATTTTGATGAAACTCTTTAGGATTGAATACGGATTTCAATTTTTGATATCGATCATCTTGAGATAGGATTTTCAATCTTTTAGAGATATGATAAGAATTCGAAGGTTCCAATAAGAGTTCGAGGGTTGAGTTACATCCTTCACGGACATGGACGAGTTTCCTATGAAAAATGTTGGTCAGTGGTCCTAATATCCCTTGAGACTTTATTCTTAGCTTTCTTGTTGATGTGGTGTTTATTACAGCTGAGATTCCCCAGACACCATTGCAGAACAGAGAAAATCCATCAGTGGTTAGGTCATGCCTCATGAGACTAAATGATGAGGTATGCAAAATTATAGTTTCTTCCTCATTAAAGCATTTTGACTTTCATTGATCTTATAATGAAGTCCCTTGATAAATTAATTTGGTTTAATAATATTAACGACCAGTTTTAAAGCAATACTAGTGTTGTTTTGTGGTGGATCTCTTAAGTTTGAAACGCTATCAGATGACGAGAACGATACTTGAGCTGGCATCCCCTCTCCAAATCTACATCACAGCAGTGGGAGTACAAACTTCTTGATAAATAAGAATCTTTAAAAAATAATTTTTCTTCTCGAAAAGATGTTAAATATCTAAAATTCAATTAGCATGAAACCGAAATAATCCAACATGCAAGAAAAAACGAAAATAGCCATTATTATGATAGACCAGGTTAAAATAAAATGTATATTGTAATGAATATACAAGTGTGATAACTCGAGTTTAGAAAGTATTAAATGTTTGAGAAATCAAACTTTTAAGGTAACTAATTTCAAGAATGGTGTACTTATAATGCTGAAGTAAGAAAACATTTGTTCTACTTTCTACGATTTGGATAAAGGAGCGTAATGCTGATTAAAAACAAGTTAAAAGATTCCATGAATATTTTTTTTACTTCAATGATACAACAAATACACGTATTCTACAACATTTGTTCTGAAACAAATTTACAATTAATTAATAAAATTCATCTGTATATTTTTAAACATAGTTGTAACCTCTTATTCAAAATTAAAACATTTCTTATTTAGTAATTGCGCACCAATTTATTTCTGAAATAAGAACAATACGTCTTCTATGATTTAATAATTTGAAAAGTGGCATCAAAAATAAGAGTGTTTATTATATTTCATAAATAATAAACCCTTAAGCTCATGAATATATATTATTATGTTACTGGTCGGATAAATGTTCATCAAAAACATAAGATTGGTTCATAATTTTATGAAGAATACTAAGATGTAATTCCCTTCTTCAGGTGAGAATCAGGAACATATCTTGATTTAATAACATATTTGTAGAAAAAGTGAGCCTGGTTTTTTTCATTATGTGAAGCGGAAAATTATAAATTTCTAGTCCAGTCATTTTTTACTTTAGTAACATGTTACTTCAAAAATCCCAAGATGGATTTAGAAATAAAATTAAACTAAAAACATTCATGACTTGATATTTGGCAGTAGTCTAAACATGCGAATGAACACCACTGTAAAAAGTTCCGTTTAGTTCGTAATTTTATCTCAAATATACAGAATCGGCAGATACTCTAACAACATGGAATTAAAGTACTTTTTACTTCATGTCAAAGCGAGCACTGCAATAGCACTAACAGGACCCAAAAATATTATTACAAAATTAATAAAATGATTGACAATTACTACCCAGGAAAAGTGTTTATTTTATCTCAACGTGTTCACAATCTATCGACCTGATAACTGAATTTGATAATGCTTGAAATATGCTTGTATTTTAATTTATAAATTAATCTGACGTTTTGCGAAGATTTGTGATTATTATTTTACTATTAATCTTCATCCTTTATTATTAAAGCCAACAATTATGCCGATAGTAATTGATAGCTAAACAATACACCCCTAATGTGGTTTGTAATTAAAATATAAAATAATAATTTCAAATTAAAAAGGTAATTTAAGGTTTCAATATAAAATCGTTTTTGGAATATTTTGTTATTTTCTTTCTAAAATCAGACGCATTTTAATTCTTCAAAATCGATACATGTGACAAAAAATTATTATACAGTTTTCTATAAATGTAAACGATTCATTCTATACCTTATGTAGAGAATAAATTTAGAAGCATTTAAATAGAAAGCATTTTCTCTACTACTCTTACAGTCGATTCAGTGTAAATGAATCGAATCTTAGTCACCTATTTACACACTCATGGTGTATCTCTTCTATCTTATTTAAATTATACTAAATTTTTAAACATTAAATTACCTGCTCTGGCTATCTGTTGGCCGGTGAAGTAATTTTAATCATACAGATGTATCGAAATCACAAAATCTATTGGTAGGACATACATTGATTATAAAAACTCTTAAGCCGGCTTGCTGGCACAGAGGTAGCGCGTCTTCCTCGTGTTCTGAAAGTCCCGGTTCGGGCAAAGTTCTTCTTCTGTGTGCTATCTGTGAGATGTGTGACTGTGCCCCCCTGTAAAAAGGGGTTGTGCAAGCGAATGTGGTGAGTGTGTAGCAAAGTCGTACTCTTGGCCCTAGTTGGCGCTACTCAAATGCAAGAGACGCTTCATTCGGCTTAATCTGCTGCTGGGTCAGCGGCGGGCTTGTCCATGACAAGTGCCATTTGACACAACAACAACAACAAAAACTCTTAATTTACTTAATTTTCATCAATTGGAACTGTAATGATATATTTATTGGAATATAAACAAATTGCGGGCATATAATAAAACCTGATGCATTTATAAAAGAATTTCATTTTGATTATTTGCAGAGAAGATATCTAAACTAGCATCGAGATCTCTAGAAATTAAATTGAAAATTAGATAGTGTGTCATGTTAATAATTAACATCTCATTACTGTTTGAAAACCCTGAATCGTCCATAAAACCAGGACTCGATTCTGTCATTTAGTTGTGTTCATGTTCTGGCCCAATTACACGACTTAAATATAAAGCATGAGCAAATTAGATGCAAACCCCGAAAGAATTTAGAATTTTAATTTATAAAAATAAGATAATAAATAATAATAATAAAATACATAAAAGTATACTGAATACATAAAATTAGTAGAAAGTAGTATTAAATTTAGTACTATTACGTATAAATATATAAACATAAAAAATATATAAATGCATTTAAAAATTCAATAAATACATGTTGTTGTTGTTTCTTATGGCACTTGCCATGGACACGCCTCCGCTGATACATCAGCAGATTTTAAGCCGGAGATATACATCTCTTGTTATACAAGTAGTGTCATCTAGGGCCAAGAGTACGACTTTACTACACACACGCCACAACCCTTTTAAGGGGGCGGACTTCATTCATGCATATTCATTCATTCATCTCAGATCGTAATTTAGACCTGGAACAGAGAACGATCACCTCTGGCCCAGTATCCCCAGTGATATCACTCTCGAGAGGGAGGACTTTGCGACCACGAACAGATTTCACGAGAGCCAGCAAATACATAAAATTAAAAAGAAAATACATGATTATCTCTTTAAGATGCAATGTTACAGTTAAGCAAGGGGAATATCCACTGATATTAGAGATGTTATTCGATTGAATTAAAAGATTAGTGCTAAACTAATATTACAACTAAATTCAAATGAACATTAATGTAACTAAATACAAGCGGTCCTCACAATATCAATTATTCTAATTCTTAAATAACATATTCATAGTAATAAAATTTAACAAAACTTGAACATTACACTTAAATTCTTTGAACCACTTGACATACGAACTTATTTAACTTCCTAATTAGATGACACATCCAATGCTAAACATTTATTGTTATTTTAATTCCTATAATAATGTAACTAGTTTTAAGATAATGAAAAGTTTCTAAATGATTCTCACATTTTAAATTACTGAATACTTTCATTTAATTGCAGATTTAAAATTAATAATTCAATAATTCGATGCGCGTGTCAGAGATGTCACTGTATGTGAAGTGGTTAATTATCCCGTTTTTCGGAAGGTATTTAAATATTGTGTAAGAAAATGCTTGGAATTTTATAATATATTTAGTCATTTAAATTATAAACATCAATAAAATGAATTTTTTGTACTGAAATCTTTTATTTCATATTGCAATTTTTTTCGGCATAAAGTTAGTTGCATTAAATTATTTGAATAAAGATCAATTTATGAATCTTTTTCATCTGTAAACTGAAAATAAGAGTTACTTTTTATCAAAAGGAACCAGCTTTTGTAAACGAAAACTGCTAAGAAAAAGCCTAGAATAAAATCCAGCGAATTCTTTTACATTTATCCTTACCGGATTTACCGATTATAATCACATGCTCGTTAGGGTAAACCCAAACCGGTTTAAAATTCTATGTTCTCTCACCTCTTTTGCTGTACTGTTCGAATCACTTTTTGATTATGTCAATCATTATCCATTTTACTCTCAGCTGGCATTAAATATTTAAAAAATGTTTAACAAATCTTATGGTATATGCTCCCATAGATGTGTATTTATAGCTGTGTAGAGAGAAAGAGCTAAAAAATAAATATTTATGAAAATATTTAAATTAAATAAAAAATTCATACATTTATATCAATTGAAAAATCAAGACATATTTTATTTCATGCACTTTTCTACCAGTTGTATCATAGAAAGGTCTTAAAACTTACTTCCAATACTTACAAAAATCTTAAAGCAAACAACTACATCAAAAGTGAAATATGGAGAAGGTAATTCTCTTTCCACATTTGAGAGTAAAGAAGAATGGGATTTACGAAATTCCATCTTCAAATAAAATATCAGTTTTCAAAAATTTAAAACTGGTTTCAGAATCGAATGAAGAGTGATATCTAATTTACAATTCGTATTTAAGTAAAATGGAAATAAATGAATGAGGAAAAGTAAGAAAAATGATCATTTCAAAATTCTCAACGATAAGTTTAGTAAATATAAGGCAAAACTAAAATTCTGGTTGAGAGAATTATTTCAGAAAAATTCATAAACCAAATATA
>JAOUZG010000822.1:0-10376 GCA_026289955.1 Argiope argentata | reverse complement strand
CTTGTTGTAACAAATGATTTTACGGTACGTTTCCATAAATACCATTTATACGCTGCATAAATTAGATAAATTGCTTCTTTTTCATTTTAATTGTCTATCATTAGTTAATTATAGAATGCCTAGTTATTTCATGTTAGATAAATTGTTTATTTTACAATTTAACTGTCTCTCATTAGTTAATTCATTGAATACCTAATTATTTCATAGAATAACTAGTTAAAATGTCAAATTAATAGCATATTACACACTTTAACGGACACGATCAGTTATTACATGGAATTGTTGGGATGTGTTTTGATTGCGGAAGGCCCGAACTCCCAATCTTATGGTTAGTAGCCGAGTAACATACCAATCAAGCAAAACTAGGTATTCTATAAAATAACTGCATTATATACTTTAACGGTAACACACCCACATGATGTATTTTCATAATTTGATTTATGGTAAATGATCAATGAGAATCTATGGCTGCGTGATATTCTTTCTTAAAAGAAAAGGGGAATTGTTTTTAATTGCTTATGGCATATTGTTTTGTATTTAATTGTATTTAATTGTTACGTTTATATAATTAAGTTTGATATATGTATGTAAGAAAGGAAAGGGAGCAAAATATGACGAATTTTCATATCCGTTTTTGACAAATGATTACTAATCATCTACAGCTGTGCGATATTTTGTTTTAAAATTCTTAATTCTATCTAGAATAATAAATTGATTGATTTCTATATTGTTTTGATTACGTTCTAAGTTCAGTTTTTCCACCAATCACTAGTAAAATATTTTTTTCATCAGAAAAAAAAGAGATTTTATTTCTATTTTAGAATATATTTATATTATAGAGATTTATTTCCATTTTTTCTACAAACTTCTATTTCTGAACTTTTTTATAGAATTAATTGCATTCCTTTTGCATTAATATTTTTAATGTTTGTTCTTTCTTTCAAATGCATTTCTTTTCAGCTAAGCTGATTTTATTTGATTATGGTGGTTATTTTTAACATGCTTTCGGCCGATTATCTCAAATGATTTTGTTTATTATCTTATTTTTTGATACATTAAAAATTAAACATTGTTATATAATTTATTTTTCAGATTAATTTTGAAGTATTTTCGAATTAAAATAATACAGAATAAAAAAAAAACTAATAAAAAAATTCTAACTTAAACTACCCTCCACTCGATTTGACATGGGCATGTGACACAACATCAAACAATCATAAAAATATATTCAAAAAAATAACCATAAAAGTTTTTTATTGCACAAATTCAGAAATATTTAGACTGTTACTAAGGGTAAAATTAGGATATGTACGTAAACAAAACACGGACGATCATTCCGGGGTTGAATTTCCTTCTTTTCGGCACAATGAAATTTGAATCGCTGTTGAAAATCAGACGTAAACGAAGAAATTTATCGCATACGCACACCGCAGCTCTTGCTATTTGCTAGTGCGCAGTTGGAGGTTTTCGCACATGCGTGGATGAGTTAAAATTGCAATTAAAAAACTCCCCATTTTATTTTGACATAATTTTAATAAACTGAAAACTTCCCCAATAAATGCTCTGCAAAAAGGTATAAATATCTCCAAGATCCGTTAACTTTTCTCGATCTTTTGTGGTTCTAAGATGCAGACGCTTTCAGGAGAAACTTCATTTCACTTCATTTTATACTTTGTATAGATACCTAACCATTCTTCAAATAATTCTTATAATGTCATCTTAATTAAAATATTAAAACAGTATTCCCCGAAACATTACTAAATTCATGTTTCTAGGGTAAAAAGGATGTTTTACCGCATAGAATCGACGCCAAATATTTAATACCTAATGAATTTGCTGGGATGTAAATGCTTCTATCTGAAAAAATTATTCCATGACGGAATAATTATTTTACGGAAAAATACATATTATCTTCTTTTTTATGAATCCACCATCACATTTATGCAATATATTTCGTCAATCTGATACAAATTTCAAAGTAAGGGAAAAAGAAAACTAACTATTTAATTCTATTTTTTTTTCTTTAAACAGATTATTTTACACAAAGATAAGAACAAATTTGCTGAAACCAACAAAGTGGTTTTAACTTACAACATTATACATAAAATGAGCGGAAAACAGAACAATTTTCCATTGTCTCAAAAATATTTATGAATAGAGAAAGGAACCTAAATGATCTTTATCAGATTTGAAAACTTTAAAATTCTTTAAATAGTTTAATTCTGTGTTATCAACTATACTTAAGCATTAAGTTATAAACTGTACTTACATGCAAAATTTGCAATCATATGATTTTATGCTATTATTCTTGAAACATTTTAATGATCTGAACTTTGCATACAAATTTCCTTGTGGGAAAAAGAAAAAAATATATATAACAAGAGCTATTATATAACGTATTTGAACATCTCCATTATAAAACATGTATTTCTTATATGATACAAACCATGACGTAAATTCGTAGAGATTCATTATAACTCACTTTAAACTTATAAACAATAAGCATTTTTATAAATCCATTAAATTTGTTTTTCCCCAAAGGAAATATAATAAAAATAAAATGCAATCTGCTATGTATATTTTAATGTATTGTGTCAAAACATAATTTTTTGAACGGTCAAGCACCACGTGCTCGTCAAGTTAAATTATATTTTTATTCATTTTCATTTTTTCATTGAATTAGTAACCTTTGTATTTCAAACGACTACTATTAGTAACCTTTGTATTGCAACGAAAAAACTTTGTCTCGCGTTTATTGTTTTAAAAAATACCACGTTTCTTACTTATTTCATTTCATATAATCGTGTGCGCAAAATGACATTTTTCTAGTTTTTATTTGCTGTAGAAATTAGCTTTTTTTTAAAATCAGAACTTTTAAAAATGCAATGGTAACGCGCTATTAAAAGCTGATTTTTTGAAGTGCTCATGCAGATAATAAAATTTTATTTTTCGCTACGGAATTTTGTTGACGCTACAAACCTCATCCCAAAAACAACCGACATGATATTAATCCAAAAAAAAATTCCTGTTTTATTCCATATGCATTGTTAATCGATCGTTTGAAAATTCAATATTTATCAATTTTCAATGGAAGTAAGTGCATATGAAATAAAAATTAACCATTGGAAATTTCTATAAATCTAAAAAAAGTAATTTCTAAAAGCAATTTCTAACTATCCTTAAACACGATTCAAAATTATTCTTCTGATTTTTGTTATTGAACATCATTTGATAGCGATGTTCAATAAAATAGATAGTTAATTTGTAATATTAAATACATATTGTAAATACATATGTAATGTAAAATAAATAGACAGTTAAATATGATCAAAAGAAATAGATAGTTAATATATAAAATAGATAGTAAAATGGATGTTTAATTTAGGTATATTAACGTTCGGCGGCAAAGTGAGGATAAAGATATTTAAGGACGGACCTCACAATTTTGAACCGTGGTTAGATGACGAGGACGACACTTGAGCTAGCATCTCTTTCCTCACACCACACCACATCAAAGGGAGGACATTTGCTCTCGACGGATTAATATGTATCCGACCGCGACCTACGTAATACAATGCCTCACAACTGCCTACGCTTTCAACCCGTGACGTCACGAGTTTGGATGAATTTTATAGAAGAATTCTGAAGGCAAGCAGTGTAAAAGAGTGCGGATGATCTTTGTCGTTGTGAAGGGCGATGAATGTGTTATTGGTTTTGTTTGAAAGTTTGATGATTTTTTTTCCATATTAATTTTAATTTATCCCCATAAAGATGCCTAGTACTTGCTGCGTTCCCAGTAGTAAAAGTAATTATACACACAAAAAAAAATAGCTCCAGTGTCTCTGTATTTTCTTTTCCAAATGATGGTAACCTTAGAAAAACATGGATCTCCCCAATAAAGTGGGTCAATTTCCTGTCACCTAATATAGTAAGGTAAGCTAATTTTTTGTTAAAATTTTTAGTTAATTAATTGTTTTGAACAGCAAATCATTTAAAATTATGTATAATTTCTATTTATATCCTGTCGTTTTTGTTTGCTCTACAATTAGTTGCTTATGCTTCCAATTATGTTCGTATTGTTTGCTTGAGCTAAATAAAAATTTTCTTTGTTTTATTGTTACCTCTCATAGTCTTCTTTCATTTTGCTGTTAATATTTAAAATGTTTTGTTTCTGTATCTTTTTTGCTATTCTTCATATAAATATAATATGATTTAGGCCTAATCTTGTTGTTTTGTATACGTAGGTTTGTGCAAAACATTTTCAAGAAGATCAGTTTTTAACTGTTAGAGAAGCATTTAATGAAAACACAGGAGAACTTATTCAAGTACCACTGAACTATAAAAGGTAAATTTATTGGAAATTTTTAATAATTATTACTAAAATCTTACGAAGTACTTAAGTAATTTAATGTTATTATTGCACTTATAAAAATTTTAAAATCATTTAATTAATAATAAAACAATTTTTAATTATATATATCTATATCATGACTCTATACTGTAGAAGATTAAATTTATATTTTTTTCTATTAGAATATTATGTAAAGTTAGAAATAGCTGTAAAAACAATATAAATTTTATATAGGCTTAAAAATGTTTTTATTTGTTCTATAAATCATCAAATTATACATAAAACAGTTAATAAATATTGTTATTTTTAAAAATCATTACTTATACATAATCTTCAATTATTAATTAATGCAACTTGCACAAAATATTTGAAGCTTTTAAAAAATAATAAATAACTGTTTTAATTTTTTTTTTCATACCTTATAAAATCGACTGATTAATTCACGTGGAATATTGGATTACTTGAGAAATAGTATAAATAATTACTTTAGATATTACAAAATAAAATAGAACTATTTGTTTTGGGTAAATGAATATTTTTTGATTTAGTTTTATTATAGAATACTCAATATGATTTTATTTAATACTGTCCAACATATGTTAACTTTCATTTTAAGTATTTAAAAAGCATCTGTTCTGTTTGTGATTTCATCTTAAGAACTTAATTTTTTTCTAGGCTTGTATTTGATGCTGTGCCTACAATTTTCCCTAATTTACCCACTTTCTTTTCCTCGGAACCAAAAGCAAGGACAGAAACTCCAATGGATAGGGCAACACGCAAAGATACGGAAAAATTAAAGGCAGCTTTAAATAGCAGTCTCCAGGATATAGCAAAAAAGGAAACAGAAAAAATCAACAATTTTTCTGACTTAATTTTAAAGTTTAAAGATTTTAAATCAAATACATGGAGTGTAGTACAAAAAGCAAACGAAATAATTTTTATTTGTCTAGACCAGGGGTTCTCAAACTTTTAGTCACTGCGCCCCCCTTTTTAGACAAAGTATTTTGGCGCCCCCCCCCCCAAAGTTTTAACTCTGTCTAAAGTTTAGACTGAGATTTTGGAAATTTTACACGTACTCAAGAGTTCGTAGAGTATGTGTCGGGTATTGACGCCACATCCCTTGAAACTTCATCTTTCTCCCTATTAGTATCATCTCATCTCGAAACTTTGATTGAACAGTTTACAGATTACATTCCAGTTAAGGATATGAGTGGGGTTATGTGAATAGTCAATCCGTTCAGTGAACAAGCTGTAACAAAAGCTGAGCTAAGTGCCCTTCATCATGATTAACTGATAGAGATTTTAAGTGAACAGTCAGCTAAATTAACTTTTAACAAAGCTTATATCGACAAATTTTGGATTCGTATGAAACGGAATACCCAGAACTGTCCACAACAGCATTAAAAACTTTGATGACATTTTCTATACATTACAACTGTGAATAAGGATTATCCATAATGATAAATTAAAAAACAAATTCATGAAATCGTTTGACACTGGAAAATAACGTTGTTTTGTGTGTTAGAAGATCAAGCATATGTTGCGGATCATATGGTTAGAAATCTAGGCAATTTTTCTTTTCCTCTTGTTGTCAGCAAATCTGGTACAATTATAGAAATTATAGATCATTTAGAAAATTTTATGTATGATTTAAAAAGGAAAGTTGAAGTTAAAGACACAGTACAATTAATTTGTGACTTATTAAAGGCTCTTTCTGATAATTCTGACGTTAACTCACAAGTAATTAATTTTCTGATGGAGCAAGTTTCTTTTCTAGGAAATAATAAATATGCACACAGGTATTCATTTGACATTATATTTTCATCTTTACTTTATACTATAGCACCATGTGCATACAAATTCATTAGACAAAGTGGGTATTTGTTACTGCCTCATCCAAATACTATAAATCATCTGTGTTCAAAATATAGTATGAACCCACAATTGGAACAACTAGACTCAATTTTTTTGATATACATAAAACAAAAATTAAATATTTGCAGGAGAAAGACAAAATTGTGACTTCATTGTTAGATAAAGTGCACATAAAGGAATATTTTGAATATAAAGGTGGTTCTGTAACTGGTATGCCATACGATTCTGAAACTTCTGCTTCTAGTGCCCAAGTTTTAATGATCAAAAGTATTGCATTCCATTATAAAAATGTACATGTTCTGCCAGTGCATTCTATATCGGGGAAAATTTTTACATGAATTTATTAAAAAAGTTATTGTTGGATTGGAAGGCATTGGATTTACTGTTATTGGCATTATTATGGAGAATAATCCAGCTAATAGGAAAGCTGTTGGATTTTTAATTGATCCACCAGAATTATCTTATTGTTATCCTCACCCAGTTAACAAATTAAGACCACTCTTCTTTATTGTAGACCCTGTTCATTTGTTCAAGTGTGTGAGATAAAACCGGTTAAATCAAAAACATGATGGCAAATGTTTCATCTATCCTAATTTAGATTTGGTCATGAAGTAAAAGATATAGCCAACTTTAAAACAGCTCGTTCTCAACTATAAGAGATTTGTATAACTTAGAATCTGCTGGCTTAGTTAAATATGGTTTTAAATTAAGTCTTAAAGCACTTAATCCATGAAATATAGAAAGACAAAATATTCAGTTGGTTTTAAGTATTTTTAATGAGCATGTTGCAGAAGCTCTCGTTGAATTAGAAGAAAGGAAAAATTCTAACTATTCTAAATAAACGTCTGAGTTTTTAAAAATCATTATTACTTGGTGGCAAATTGTTAATGTTAAAACACCAAAAAAAGGTAAACGTTTAAACAATAGGTATCAGGAACCCTTCATTTTTGATGAAAAGGACATAAAAAATGATACTTTTGGAGAAATATTTTAAATGGCTAGATGAATAAGAAGCAATGAAATTTTCTACTGGGATATTTACAAAAGAAACAAGGACATCTTTAGTTTTAACTACAAAAGCTATTATAGAAATTTCATCCGATTTTAAAGAGAATTATATACTGATGTTCATTCTCCCTGGCAAACTTCAAACAGATGACTTGGGAAGTAGGTTTGGCTGTTATCGCCGACTAGCAAGGTGCCAGTACAACATTTCAACTCAACAACTCTTTGAATTTGAAAAAAAAATTAAGAATTCAGTCTTTGTTGAAATTGTCTGTTCCCAGCAAATCTTTTGGTACCTTTAAAACTGCAAATTTTGAAACAGATGATAGTTTTCCAGATTACGATCCAAGCTCTTCAATTCCTTTCACCGACCTTAAAGTAGAACCAACAGACATTTCAAATTGACAAGAAAGCCTTCCTGTTATAATGTATCTTGCAGGATATTGCATTCTTTCTGTTCAAAAAAAATCTAAGTGTACTGCATGCAGATATTTACATCAATTAAATAAAGAGATAGAATTGTCCTCATATTTAAAGAAATGAGCTTTAAGGCATGAATGAGCTGCAATGGCTGAATAATGAAACAACGGAATGGTTAAAAAAATGATATTTCGGTCCTCCAGCTATTATTAAAGCTAAACCATTATACCAGTCATAAAAACCATAAATATTTTTAGTTCCAAGTATTAGGAGGGGAGGGTGGAAAGTAATGTTCTTTCTACAATGTAGATATTTGTCAACCAATTATACGTTCATTGTGTAATTCAAAATCGCCCCTAAGACATTTTTAGCTGAGAGTGACTTGTTTATTCGTAAATAACACAATTTTATTTTACGATTTATGGTGAAAAAGTCAACTAATAACAAGAAGAAATACATATTCGTCATTGTGTGCTTTTTGAATTTCACAAGGCTAGTAACGCAGCGGTAACTGCCAAAAGCATATGACATGTTTATCCGAACATATTAGACGCTCTTAAATGTCAAAAGTGGTTTTCTAAATTCATATCCGTCATTATCGATTTTTCTTACTCGTATCGATCATGAAACCCAAAACCTTAGACAATGACATATTAAGGGTACAATAAATGATAAAAATGTTTTAAAAAATCGATGAAATATACGATATCTTTATTTTGATCTTTTAAGTATATTTAGATTGTAAGCTATCGTTTGGAGAAATAATTATTTTGATATCTTAATTCGTCTGCTCAATATTAGTATTCTTTTATTGTCGTTAGGATGCTACACCTACTTGTTTACATTTATACAGATGCAGTATAAACTAACTTCGTTTTCATAACAAACGCTGCTAGAGAGATTTATTAGTAATTTGAATATTTTTTTTCTTGTTTTTGCTTTGGCAGATGTTAAAACTTCTACCTTTTCTTTCTTTTGTTGTTGATTTTGGTTTGTTTATTCGTTCTCCATATATTTCATTTCCAAATTGCTCGTTTCTCTTTGAAATTAAATACAGAAACTGTACTTTTCAGCTTTAAACTTGAAATCTTTTTTATTTTAAATTACATTGTTTGCTCTTTTTTCTCTGAATTTTGTTTTAAAATGGATTTTATCAGTGTCCACAATCCAAGACTTAAAGGTCGTTCAAAGAAAAGCAGACAAAGTATGAAAATGC
Organism: Argiope argentata; assembly: GCA_026289955.1. Classification (NCBI taxonomy): domain Eukaryota; kingdom Metazoa; phylum Arthropoda; class Arachnida; order Araneae; family Araneidae; genus Argiope; species Argiope argentata. The sequence continues at coordinate 1,509 of JAOUZG010000822.1, read as the reverse complement.
TAAGTAACGATGGGAAAAGAAATCCTTTGATTCAGAACCAAGCAGTTCTAATGATATTTTGGAAGGTTCTACCAAATATAATGGACCTGAAATAGTTAACTCACCATCTATGATTACGAATAATAGTTACATTGTTATTGGTAATAGTTATTGTAATTACGTGATTATTCTTTATTTTAGAATATTCCTTGTCATGAATATCAGGAAAAAATCTCTTCAAATCCTTCAAGCAAAAACCCCGAGATGATCATATCGAACAATTTGTATCATATAGTCATATATCAGATTATCATCATATAAAAACAATGAAAAAAAGACAAAAAAAAGAAGCGCATGTCAGGTTAGAAGCAAAACATGATTGTTTAACTTATGTAGCTGGTATATTTTGAATTGCTTTTAAATTCTGTATAATATTTATTTATGGCTGCATATGTAGTAAAATTTTTTTATATGAATATAAATTAATTTTTATGGTAATGAAATGTTATTAAGCATGTCTAATTTTTATGTTAGCTTTTTTTTATGAAAATTGGATTTGGTTTTGCTTCACTAGTTGTATTTCCTTTATATGCTTTGTGAATTTGTACAAAAATATTTTATATGTATAATTGTATAAATTTCATAAAATGAAATTAAGTTGATTCAATTATTTTTTTTCTCTGTAGGAATCATTTAAATGTATTTTTAGCTTTTTCTTAAAAATGAAATTTTATGATGCTCTTCAAATTTTCAAATACTTTAGATTTGAGTTTTTAGTTACAACTCAAATCTTTTCTCTTGGGCTGTACGGACACATAATAATATAATTTTAAATTTATAGATGAATTCTGAGTCTTAAATATTTTTATTAAAGATTTCAAGCAATATTACTGCATTGATTTTTAAAAAGTTTTCAAAAAAATCAATAATATCAAGTTTTAAAGGGAAAATCATATTTTCAATTAATTTAAGCATGCAAAATAGTTTGAAAATTAAAAAAAAATGTATCTGAAAGAATTGAAATAATTCATTTATGTTCTATTTTAATGCGCATGCAGTATTTAATTTTTTTCATTTTTTACCCCCAAAAATTAAAAAAAGTTATGAATGAATTTTTATGAATTAAATTGATTGGTTGATTGATTTTTTTCTTGCTCAATTAGATTGATAAAATACGATATCCCTGAAAATTTCAAAACAATATCTTAAATATTGAGAAATTTTGGCTTCAAAATCCATTGTACCCTTAAAGACGGAAATTAGTGCAAATCAGTGTAAGACTCTTAACCAATTTTGGAAGATCATCAGAGAGCGTTTGCAGCAAATCATTAAAGTAAGCAGAACAGGTGTTTGGGCCCCTGACAATCTTACAAAAACAAATATAATTAATTCACCAAACGCAACTTGTTGATTTAGCAGAATAATAATTTTAAAAAAGTGGTTTTTGATCGCTTATTCATTGGAGATGAAAAATAGGTCCTCTATGATAATTCAGAGCGTAGATGACTGATTCTACTTCTCACAAAAGCC
>JAOUZG010000817.1:0-10894 GCA_026289955.1 Argiope argentata | reverse complement strand
AGGCAAAGATTGTCCTGACATTGAATTGCTGATAGGGGCCGACTTCTGTGGACAGTTATTCTCAAGAAATATATATGCTCTCAAATATGGATTAGTAGCATATGAAACAAAATTAGGCTGGCTGATCATGGGTAAAGTATTTGGAGAATAGGGAGAAAATATTTCCGCTCATCTGGTCACTACAATGTTAATACAAAATAGCTCTATCTCTGATCTTTGGAAATTAGAAACCTTAGGTATTATGGTTCCAGCTGAAACTAAATCTAAAGAAGAAATGAAAAGAAACGCAATGGATCATTTTATGAAAACAGTGGATAGAGATGAAAATGGCAGATACATAATTAAGCTGCCTTGGATAGAAGCAAAATAAATTCTACAAGACAATAGACCTATAGCTGAACAACGTTGCATCCGTACTTCGCAAAAGTTAAAAGATGAAAAGAAATATGCGGAATATGAGGCTGTTTTTGAAGAATGGCTTGAGGAAAATATAATAGAGAAAGTGCCCAAAATGGAGGACGGAAATCCTAGTTATTATTTACCACATCGAGGAGTTTTTAAGATAAACTCTTAAACCAAAGTACGTCCAGTGTTTGACGCTTCTTGTCGAGTTAAGAAAGTTCCGTCCTTAAATGACTGTCTGGAAAAAGGACCAAATTTAATAGAGCAAATTCCATCCATTTTAAGAAAATTCAGACAAAATAACATTGGGGTAATTTCTGATATCAAAAAGGCCATTCTTCAAATTGCAATTGCAAAAGAAGATCGAGATGTTTTACGATTTCTTTAGTGGGAAGATTACGAAACCAGAAAATTTGAGGTACTTCGTCATCGCCGACTTGTTTTTGGCCTCACTTGTAGTTCTTTTCTCTTGGCAGTAGTTTTGAATAATCATCTAGAGGAATCTAAAGAGTTTTTTCCAGAAGCTTCTGAAATACTGAAGAATTCCTTTTATGTAGATAACTGTGACATCCGTGCGCAATGCAGATGACCTTACCCGTTTTATCCAAGAAGCAAAGCTGTTGCTTTCCAATGCTTATTTTGATCTTCGAGGTTGGGGATATACAAGGGAGCTATGTCTGGACGAACCGATCGCTCCAACCTCAGTACTTGGATTGCTATGGAATAGAAAGGAAGACTTCCTTTTTTGTGATTTACAAAATGCTGAATTTAATTTTGATGTTTGCAGCAAAAGAAATATTCTGTCAACGGCTCAAAAGATATTTGATCCACTGGGATTTTTATGTCCTGTGACAATATGTTTAAAACTCTTAGTACAAAATATTTGGAAAAGAAACTTAGGGTGGGATGAAATTCTTCCAGATGACATTCAGAAAAAATTTAAAACTTTGATCGTTGATTTGAAATTACTGCCTGAAGTTAAGATCCCTAGATGTGTTAAGATCAATGGCTTCGTAGAAGGACTAAGTCTTCATACCTTTTGTGATGCCAGCAAAGTTGCATATAGTACTGTTGTATTTTTGAGAAATACCTTGGGAGAAGAAGTCAAAATATATTTTATGGAGGCAAAAAGTAGAGTAGCACCTTTAAAAGTTATTACAATACCTCGTCTAGAATTATTGGCCTGCTTCATTGGAGCTCGGTTACCTTCAGACATTAAAAAATATATGTCTTTGAGAGACGTACCTACTTTTTATTGGACAGATTCTTATGTTGTCCTTTAATGGATACAACAAGGTCATTGGGGTACGTTGAATAATAGAGTAGAAGTAATAAGAATTCTTTCTTCAAAAGATGATTGGAAACATCTCCCAGGGACTTGCAACCCCATTGATCTCCCTTCCCGTTGCTGTTCGATCCAAGGATTTTTGAAATCGAGATGGTGTGGGGGGGGAGGGTCCACAGTGGTTGAAACTGCCAGAGAAAGAATGGCCAGCGACAGACTCTGAATACAATTTGGAAGAGGTTCTCTAAGAAAGGAAAAAGAGGGTAGTGACGTTGGTCAATACTACAGATCGGAATAAATCCTGGTATTTGTACAAATTCTCAAAATATTCAAAAATTGTCCGAATGGTAGCATGGATTATACAATTTGTACAAAATTGCCGAAGTCCTATGAACAAGATAAAAGATCTTTTAACTGTTGCAGAACTAGATACTGCCGAAGAAAAGGTGATAGAAATCGTACAACAAGAAACCTTTAATAACGAAGATGTAAAATCAAAACTCAAATCACTCTGTGTGTTTAGTGATTCTGATGGACTAATTAGATTGAAGACTAAAATTACTAGACGATATGATGAAGAAAATTTTAGATGCCCTCTAGTATTGCCTTGTAAGCACCCATTAGTTGAGAGGTTGATTTTCGAACATCATTTGATCACTTCCCATGCTGGAGTTCAAATTGTCCTATCAGATATCCGTCAGAAATATTTTATTCTGCAAGGCCGAAAAACTGTCCAGAAAGTGCTTTCAAGATGTATAAGATGCAAACAATATACGAGCAAGAGAATGGAAACAATTCCCGCGCCACTTCCGGAAGACCGTGTACGAGAAGCTTTAATATTCGAGGTCACTGGAGTGGATTTAACATGACCGCTTCATTTGAAGGATGGGGGAAAGGCCTGGATCTTGCTTTTTACTTGCGCAGTATATAGAGCCATTCATTTGGAATTAATGCAGAGTCTTTCGACTAATGGAATCCTTTTAGGTTTCAGAAGATTCGCCGCAAGACGAGGGCGACCTAGGACTATATACAGCGATAACGGAACAAATTTCACTGGAACAAATAATTTGATGGGTTCTCTTGATTGAGACAATATTGTAAATGACGCTTCTGTATTAAGAATTCAGTGGAAATTTAGCCCCCCAACAGCGGCTTGGTGGGGCGGATTTTTTGAGAGCATGATTAACCCTTTGCACTCGAGGCCTTTTTCGCTTGCTCGAACCAGCAACTCGAAACAATTTTGGCCTAATTCGGCGAGCACATTACAAGTAATCCATATTTTTAGGGTTCAAATACTTTTTAGATACTATATTTACTGCCAAGACTGTTTTAAGCGAATGCTACGCTGAGACTAACTAAATTGAGCTAAGATTTGGCTACAATGTAAACAGAGCCTAGTCCACGAAAACTATCTTATCGCATATTGTAAATAAGGAGATCCAGTTACAAAACACCATAGCGTCGTAGCAGCGTAGTTCGATTTAAAGTTTTAAAACACTCGGGCACCGCAGCAGCGTCGCTTGAGTTGCTACTTCGAATCGGCTGGGCGCAGTATCGGCGCCGCTCGAGTGCAAAGGGTTAAGATAGTGAAGAAGCTTTTGAGGAGAGTTTTAGGGAAGGCATCGCTTCATTACGAAGAAATGTTTACTGTTCTTTACGACGTAGAGGGCAATATCAATTCTCGATCTCTGAATTATCTGTCAGAAGATCCGGATGATTTAACTCCACTGACTCCCTCAATGTTCATTCAAGAGACTATAAAGGTAGGAGTTCCCGATTTGGATACTTTGAATAAAGTAAATATCTCCAAACGATATCAGTATCAACAAAAATTAGGAGAGGACTTCAGGAAAAGATTTCGAAAAGAATATCTGAGCTTATTAATCTAGAAGAAGCGAAAAGTAACGGAATCTAGGCAATTGCAAGTAGGAGATATTGTTATAATTGAAAGTGATGTCAAAAAGCGACTAGACTGGCCTCTGGGAAAGATAATTGAAATGTTCCCGGGGAAAGATGGTTGCATCCGAGTAGTAAAGCTGAAAACAGCAAGTGGAGAACTAGAAGTGAAAGAAGAGTAGTTAAGCCTTCACGTTTTAAATAACTTTTGAACTTTATTATGTACTTTTCATATTTGTGTCTTTCATGTTTTGATTTCTTATTATTTTGAATTTAATATTTTGCTGATTGTATTTTGATTTTGTATCCTCCTAATTTAAAAATCAAAAGGTGGGAGGATGTTACGAGCGCCTTTGGCTAAAAAAATACATTTAAAAAAACATACTAGAGCTATAACCTTCTTTAAAACTCTAGTTGGAATTAATTGCGCGCGAAACCAATATAATGTTTTTGTGTATGGCAACATCTTGTAAATCGAATTGTAAATAAGAGCGAATAAAATGGAGTCAGATTAAATACGAGTAAATTATTTTATATTAAGACACCACATCATTGAATATTAGAGGAGAAACGACTGAATGAAATGAAATTCAGATAGAGTCTCAACACTAATTATAATCTGAAATGTAAATGAAAAGAACTATATTTTAAATTTTAACTAACTACTCAATCGAATTACAAACTCCCAATGGACCAGTCTAAGTCAGTAAACATAAGACTTTTTCCAAAAATTCTACCCAGTTCCTGGAATCTTAAGGTCAATGAGATTCTCTCAGAAACTTAGTTCTTGGGCTATACAAATTGATGGCACTCTATTTACAATAAGTCATTCAACTCAGGCAATATTAAAGTGATTGGTCATTGAAGATTTATCCTCTTTTATAAAATGGACAGACGGACATAGCTCAAAAAATATCAATTAAAAAATTTAGCAATATTATAATCAGTAAAGAAGTCTAATTTCTCATTCGTGAACCCCAATAATTAAAAGCGACAACTTTTTAGTGTCTTAAAGCCAACTTCGTTATTAAGATGAATTAGAAACTCATCTAGTACTAACCGAAAACTGTTAAATATCGGTTTTTATTTCAACAGAGCAGTATGTAGTGACGTTTAAGTGTGTCCCTTTGTAAAGTCTGAATTGGTAAGAGGCCCTTTTCATGTAACTTTTTAAATACACTTTATTACACATATCACTTCACGTAACAACTTTAGGGGAATTTTAAAATTTTAACGATTCAGGATCGGAGAGAATATTACGATGAAAATGAAAAAAAAAAAAGATTTTTAGTAAAATATTTTAGGAAAGATTATAGGTATTCAAATAATTAAGAAAACAATTTAAATTTTTATATGAATTGCTTTCAATTTTTATGAAAAAAAATCTCATAAAATGTTTTTCTTTAATTTTTTATAAATAACTTCATTAAATGAATGCTTTTAAATGTTCTCTATATAGAGAACTCAAAGTTAAAGTGAACCATTTCCGTGATATTTATATCGTAGAAATTATTTCCTCTTAATTAATGATATATATATATTCTCGTTACTTCAAAAATATCTTTCTAATTTAAATTGGTTTCTTTCTCAAGTAATATGTAACCATTATTATGCCATCGCATGGAATTCCTATATGTGCTAGATTTGGTTTACTTGGAATCTGAAATTTTATATATTTTAAATGAATTGATATTAAAACACAGAAGAATTATAGTATAATTTTAATCATTTAGGCATTAATTAGAAAAAAGAAAATTTATTTCATTTACAAAGTTTGGTATTTTAAAATATTTTATTCGTAACTAAATTTCATAACTTTCTTCATCCTCTGCATGGTAGCCACACTTACTCATCAATTCAAAAGTATAGGAAGATTTCAAAATTCCTCGTAAATGAATTCGAATAGAGGGGTACTCTTAAGAAGATTGAACCTTTTTGTTGCCTATATTCCCTTTATTTCTTCGGAGATCTGAGGTAATGATGAGAAAATTTTGTTGCATTTGTAAAGATTATATAGAGAGAAGAAGGTTAAAGTAACCTTCCTCTTACTAGTGATTTATTATTTATTGCATATTTCTTTTAATTAAAAAATCTTTTTGTGATTTTACAAATTTATTTCAACAAAAGAAACATTCACTTCACTACAGGTTTCCGTGAATATAAATTCTTTTTATAAATTCTTTTTTAAGTCTGTTTCAAACACTTATAATTCTTTAACAGATTGCTAAAGAACTACTAATTTTGCTGTATTACAGAAAAATTTCACTTTCTCACAGAAACAGATGTGACTCTTTGTAACTTAGAAGAATATTCAGATTACTTTATAATTAGATCAGTAACTCTCAGCTGCATAGACTTTGAATTCTATACTTTATCCATCATTCCGAAGAATATACTCTACGATTTCTGCTCGGGCAGTTCTTTTACAAAATGGGCAACACATTGACTGATTCCTTTTTAATGTCGAAAGCTCCACGTGAAAATTTTATGTTTAAAAATACTTAATTTATTATTATATTAGATGTATAACGCAAAAGGTCGTTATTGTAAAAATAAAGTAGATCTGAAGGAAGTTATGTAAATTCTTTACCAATTAAAAGAACACTATTTCGCAGACATTTCAGAAGAGTGATTGTTTATATTTGAGGTTTAAGTTTGAATGTTTCCTTTATTATTTTTTAAATATGCATTTGCTGAAAAAAATCTACTTACTTACGATTCTTCGTGATGAGAAAATCTTTCAGGAAAGTTCCTTCATTTCATAAAATTCAACACCGATATGATGTAAGAAAGAAGTTAGACTTTGATTAAAAACTCGGTAATACGTGACGATTATATTTCCGATTTGTACAAAAAATCATAAAGAATTTTTCTTGAAGAAAACATATTTCTAAAATATGTAAATAACAGCAGAACATGTTTTATTAACTTATAAATTCGTCAGAAAAGGAGAGAATTGTGCTAAAACTTTTCTTGATTGCTCGTATTCTCCATTCTCATTTCTATAGTCTTGAAAAATGTTTCTCTCTCCCATTTAATAACTTTCTTGAATACAGATATCAAATAAAATTTCATTAATCCGATTCATTGTTCAGGGGATGCACATATAGCGGACGAAAGTCTGCTCAGAGCGCCTATTGATTATCGTATTCAATGTAGACTCGTCTTACTACTCATTGAGGTTTGTCTTCTGGTTTTGTTCTTTAGGATTTCTATTACTATTGTTAGTGTCTTTATTTTTGTATGCTTTTTGTGATTCAATCAGGGAAATTAATTTGGCAATTATAGACATTTGAGTTAAAACTATATATTTAAAAACTTATATAAAATAAGTATATAAACTAAATTCTTAATATAACTTAATAAACTATTAATATACAGGTAGATATATACAGGTAGAGACTTTTTATATTATGAAATGGATTATAAAATAAGTAGTTTAATATTAAAAGTTATTATTTTGTGTTTAAAATTTTTTAGAGAAAGGTATTTTCGCATTCATGCTTTTATTATGTATAAATCATACATGTTGGCTCGATATTTCATTTTGATTTTTTTTTTCTAAATAAACAGGTTTTTGATGACAACAGTAATTAAGTAGTCTAAAATGATATATGCAATTTTTACAATCATTTAACATTTCTACAGCGTAACATTCTCAATATTTTGTTTTCTAAATTTCACTGAACATTTAGTATTTATTTTATTAATTTAACTTATTTCATTTACTGAGGTAAAAATTAGGTGTATAAATTCCCTGCTAAGATCTGTCATAAGGAGTAATAATTAAATCTCCTGCATAATAGTAGTATTTTTCAATTATAATATATTGTTCTTTTACAGGACGATTTCCCCAATTATGAATATCGATTTAAAAATTCCTATAAGAATAATTTTTCTTTAACAATGATCTAAAAAAAGGCTACTTAACTTTTTACGGATAGCTTGATTTTTTTGTAACATAAATAATTTTCAGACGTAAAGTAAGCGTTATGTAAAAAATCATATAAATAGCCTTTATAATATTTTAAATTGTTTATAATGTAATAATTCATTTAAAATTGAGAAATCGTTCAGTATCTTTAAGTCTCTCAGGATGTAATTAAAAAAATCTATAATAATAATAAAATATAAAATGTAATAGTATAAAGAAAAAATGTATTTCTTTTAATTAAACCTCAGCGTATCATATTTTAAAAACATAGGTCAATTTTTTCATTCGTGAATAAAAACCGTTATTGTGAATTTCGATTGAAAATTAAATAAGTAAAAAGAACCTTTGCATTCGAGAACAGGGATCTCTATTTGTCCTAAACAGGAAACTTTTGAATTTGGAGTGATTTTTTTATTGGGTTAGCAACTATATTCCAATAATTATATAGTGAGTATTTCTCCTAATATTTACTTCTAATACAGTTAATTAACATACCTTTTGTCACCTTAAATATTGATCCTGTAGAATAATCGAATTTAATTCAATGATATATGGAGGGTTTTGATCATTTAGATGAAGTATTTAGTACCTGTAGTCACAGCTTCACAATACGGAATACATTAAGCACGGAATGAATAACAAATTGTATCTGCTTCTTAACAATTTAGGGCAATGGAGTATAGAAGAGATCTAAGCTCAAAAATTAAGATATATATCGCATCGAAAGAGTTTAGACTTAAACTAACAAAGGCAACCACGTACAGAAAAACTAAATAGGCAATGAAACCATATGGAAAAAACGGTGGTATTAGAAAAGTTTCCTCAAATACAGTGCATCAAGTTTTAAATTCGATAATTACCTTTAAACAGAATATAAAAAAATAAGAGGTGCACTAAAAATGCTCCTTTTATTAATTTCCGTTTATAAGTTTTCAATTGAAACCGTTTGTGCTTTTTATTGTAAAAATAATTTTTCCATTATAATTCATTTCTTTTTTATATCTATCACAATAAACTTTTCTGCCTTAATGAACTGCTATCGCTCCCAATAGAAAACCTTATAAAATTCACAAATAAAAATTTCTCCTTTTTAATTTAATAATAAATCTAATTAAAATAATGTATTATAAGATCAAATATCCACAATATAATGATTTTCAGTTTAATGGTTATTATAAAAATTATTCTTTATTAAAGATATACTCTGTATACCACATCTTTAATAGATCTATTGGATCAATAGTATTCAAGTATTAGTGCATAAGAGCAGCAATCATATTAATAAACGCTATATTATGCTTAAAGGAAACTTTATTTACTTCCTCATTTGATATTTATGCATTCCTTTATCACATTTGAAACGCCAGAATTTACCCCCCCAGGAGACATTTTTTTCATTATTTTATAAAGAGATACTTAAATTTTACTGCATACGTACAATGAATTTCATTTTTTTTTCGTCAAATAAATTTCCCACCAGAATATATCATGTTACTCTAGAATTCCTTTTCATATGTTTGGTCTTTAATACACATAGGAAATTTATGATGATTCAAATATGTTTGAAAGATTAATATGTTGGTTAGATAAATTCCTTTGATTTCTTATAGTATTAGGGTCGTTATTTTTTTTATCACAAGGGCATTTGTTTTTTGATATAAATATACTACTTCAAGACTTTGAAATGCAATTAAAATGTTATTAAATAACTATTCTGATTACTATAGAAAATCAAGCGACGACAAATAACATAAATCAGTATTACTTCCCAATTTCATTTATTGGTAGTTAAATTTTTCATCATCGAAATTGGATAAAACTATGCAATTTTTACAATGTACTTTCACTAAGACATATCTTCATTTGTTGTGATGGTTATTCAACTATGCTTTCACTTCTATCTTTATAATTTCAAGCATTAATAATTCTGAATAAGAACAGATTTATGTAAATGATATTCTGCTCTTTGCATTTTCCTTGAAATTCTCGTTAGAGAGTTTCAAGGAAAATGCAAAGAGCAGAATATCATTTACATAAATTATGTACATCATTTACATAAATTAGACATTAATGTGAATTAAATCCTTTCTTTCTGTTACTTATGAACATAAAAACTAACAATAAACATTACTTAGTTGTCTGAAATGAAAAAAAAATTACAAATTAAAAGAATTTACTGATAAAAGATTTACTGAATCAGGATAAAACTTCTTGAATATGTTTGAATCAAAGTGTAATTCATGAAAAAGATACGTGACGTTTCCAAAATATCACTAAAACGATAACTAATTTTATAAAAAACTGAAATTTTAATTAAACAATTTTCTGAATTCGAAGGAAAGCATTCTTATACAAATAAGCTAAAATCCACAAACTTCTGGAATTTTCCCTTCGCTATGGAACCATCGCAATGGAATAGTTTTTCTGTCAAGGCTGAACAATGAGGTGTGAAATTGAGACTTACAAATATAGAAAAGAAATCAAAACACAAACTTGCAATAACAGATTTTCTTCAAGTTTGTTGACACTTCCTTAGATATATTTTTCATCCCTAACTTGAAAAAGAATCCTATTTACTCAATAGCAAAATGATTCTTCTCAAATATAGCTCTTCTTGGCTGAGGATTGTGGCTTTCCATCTCACGGCCCAGCAAATATTTGTCTTAAAATATGAAAAAAGTACCGAGAACTTTTTAGATTTCTTCATCGGATGGCCTTTTCAAAAACAACTTTTTCCTGAGTAAGGACATGTTGATTTGAAAGAAGAAATGTGTTTGGTTTTCTGAAAAATAGATCAAGGATTTGAAGAAAATTTCTTTTTAATAAACATTTCAAAATAAATTTTGTAACATATTAAATGTAATTAAACTAATGCTTAATTGATAATTAAATTCTGTAAACATTTAAAAACCGTATATTAATCAATACATAAAATAATATTAAATTACCTAAAATTCGGAAAACATCGGGAATTAAAAGAAAAAAAATGTAACAGAGATTCATTCTTAAAAAGTACAATGAATAACCAGCGTATCAAAAGTATTCCAATTGAGATTAAATACAATAAATAATTTACAAAGTTGATACACGTTTTATCCACTAATTTCTTCTAAGATATATTAATTGTTAGTTTTACATTTTCAGTATCTACAATCGGTAAAATTATTAACTTGATAAATTTAAATCATTGTAAATTACATAAAAACAGCAGGCAATTTTTTGGTTTGCAGATTTTATACTTACCTGAAAAGATTTGTAAAAGACGTTAAAAAATTTTATATTATGACTGACATATTTTATTTCAAAATCTACTTGATAAACTCGCTCATTTAAACAATATATCAAAATGATTAATTTGAAATATATCCTATTTTTTA
>JAOUZG010000812.1:0-10974 GCA_026289955.1 Argiope argentata | reverse complement strand
GCATTTCGAGTTGCATTTATATATATATATATATATATATATATATAGGGAGAATGTGAGCTAATAGTAGGAATTGCAAAAAAAACTTTCAAAATAAAATTTCGACTTTGGGCTACTTGTGTATTTACCGCATGTCACGGATTACTCTGATCTAAAATGATCTAATGTTAGTTTAAGTAAAAAAATGCTTGAATTGATTAGAAAATTAAATATTTTGTATTGATAGTTTGCCAAAGCCATGTAATTAATTCACAAACTCTGATACACTTTACTACATTAAAAAGTACGCAATTCTCATATGTGATACTTGAGAAATCAGTTCATTCACAGTCTTGTTCATTTTTGAAAGTTTTACTCAATTCCATATAAGGGATTTGCACCCTCAAACCAGGAACTAGAAATTTATACCAGGGTAGACAGGTAACACCTTTTATTAGAGAGTATGCGAGAAAGTTTTGAGGAGACCACTCCCACTAGTTATTCAAATGATGTTTAAAGGATTATCCTATAGAATTGAAGATTCAATCACATTACAAAGAATGCAAAGTTTAAAGGTGAATTAAATAAAACTAAGAAGATTACGCAATTTCAGAAATGTATTTTCCTTAAAGAATGACAATTATTGTTCGTATTTATTATCATGTCAGAACAACATGTTTTTCTGATGAGATTAAATAAAAATTTTATTATCTGCGCGATCATCTCAAAAAATCAGCTTTTAATAGCGCGTTGCCATCCCATTTACAAAAGGTCTGATTTAAAAAAATTAGTTAATGACTACAGCCAATAAAACCTAGAAAAATGTCATTTTGAGCAGGTGATTATATGAAATGAAATAAATAGGAAATGATATTTTTTAAAAACAATCAATGCGAGGCTAAGTCTTTTTTTGGTTCGTTTGCAGTACTAAAGTGACTCATTCGATAAAAAAAACTGAAATGAATAAAAATATAATTTAACTCGCACGAGCACGTGGTGATCGACCGTTCAAGAAATGATGTTCTGACATGATTCATTGAAATATGTACAACAGATTTCATTTTAATCTTTTTACTATTTAAAATTTTACCAAGTTTATACTAAGTCGGAAAACATAGGAAACCAGTAATGTCATTGAAAATTAACGAATGCTAGTGGAACTGAGAAATGAAAATTGGATTTCACAACAGCAATAAAAGCAGTTTAGTAAATTTTATCAAAAAACAGAGCAGGTATATCAAATTTCACTTACTGTGGCAATTTATATTCACATTTTGAACGTTTGGAGAATTTGTCGCAACTGCAGCCTATATAGAAAGGAAAAAAAAAGATTAAATTTTGATAAAGTAAAGACTATGATTTAACTTTCTTTAAATGTTTTCATTAAATAATAATTCACTTTTCCTTATTACCTTATCTGTAATTTCTGTAATACAAAATTTTCACATCACTCAAAAAACTTAACCTTGAGTGAACATTTTAAATTATATTAATCTGAATAAAAGTTTCAAAATTCATTTACTGGTAATGTGAGGAAATTTTTTCAAAATATAATGAGTCAGAATTTGTAAAATGAAACTACGTATTTAATTTTAAGATAATTTCTTTTTTGTTTTATAGTGATTCAAACAAAAAATTAATTTTCCTATTAGTAATTATTTCACAACGAATCTATTCTACTATTATAAATTTGAAAGTTTGGATGGATGGATGATGTAAGTTAATCGCGTCAGAACGAAATTAGATAAAATTCGGCATAGAGATACAGGTAGATACGTAGATTAGTCAAGAAAAGGACATATGCTACTAATTTATTCCGGTTAATTAAGTGGTTAACTTTTTATAAATTAAAAACTCGATTTCTCGCCAAAAATCTTCAATTCTCCACCGCCAAACGAGTAAACTTCAATTTGTACTTTTTCAACACTAATGGAGTTAGGCTTAACGTGTTTTCGACCGATTATTTCAAACGATTCTGTTTATTTTCTAAGGGTTTAATGCAATTAAAATAAAATTTTAAATTAATCGATTTTTTCGGATTCATTCTGAAGTACATAAAACAGAATAAATAAAATTAAGAATTTCTAATCTGTATTGCGTTACTCCAACTGGTGATGAAAATTCGTGCATGTGCAGTGTGTGCAATGGTTGACATCTGTATTTTCATTTTAATTAAAAGTTTGGAAATTATGTGTATAATACTGTTGCAGCTATCTCAACCTCGGTCGATAAACAAATTAGGCTCGACTTGATTTTAAAGAAATACGGACTTGATTTGCAGTTTTGCTTTATTTCTGGTACAGACTGTAAATAAATAATTTTTAAGTTAGTTATGCGCTTTTCCATGCGCACGAAGTCGCGGACAAAAGCTTGTATAATATAAACCGAAGCCAAAATAAATATAGTCATTGCTTATTGCAGTATCTCAGCAAAGTGATTTTATCATGTCAGAAAATATTGTTTTGGGAATGAGGTTTTCTGGAGTCATCAGAAATCCGTAGGCAAAAAATAAAAATTTTATTATCTGCACGAGCATCGCAAAAAATCAGCTTTTAATAACAAGTTGCTAATGAATTATGGATATCATTTTAATAAATTTTTAAAAATTTGATTTAATCGTATTTTTTAACTATTTATTTCTTATAAAATAAAATTTTGCCCGAGCATCTCAAAAAAGCAGCTTTTAATACTTTAATGCCTTTACATTTACAAAAGCTCCGATTTAAAAAAGTTAATGACTACCTCAAATAAAACCTAGAAAATGCATTTTCAGCACGCGATTATGTTAAATGAAATAAATACGAAATGTGATATTTTTCAAAACAATAAATGCGCAACAAAGTTTTTTGGATCGTTTTCTATACTAGAGTGACTCATTCAATGAAACCATTAAAATTAATAAAAATATGATTTAACTCGCACGAGCACGTGGTGCTTGGCCGTTCAAGATATGATGTTCTGACATGATACATTGAAATAGGCATATTAAGTTTCAATTTAATCTTTTTTTTATGTGAGGGATCTGATTGTCAACCAAATATTGATACTTCATGAGCCGCAAAATCTCAAGAAATTGAAAATTTTGAGAAAAAATTAATACAAACAAATCAATAACTTTAAAATCAGGTAATAATAAACAAAATATAATTTAGTACAAAATTATTTCATTCAAATCCAAGCAAAATCACAACAAAATCAAAGCAAATCGGAGATTATAGAATGCAGTTGCGTCAAAATCAGTATATCAGTTTATGATGGGAAGAATTAGAAGAAAAAAAAATAAACTAAACTAAAATTCATTGTCCATTTATTTAAAAAATTTGAATGTTATAATTAAAAATAGCAACTACTATTAAAAAAAATATTTTATCATTTATGAAAAGATGGTAATTGTTAGACCAATGTATAGAAAGCAGAAAATGTGACAATAATATGCAATTTGTTTATATTACAAAGCTTTAAATGTTAACTAACCATTTAAGGAAATCACTAAATGCTTATTCATTTCATTTGCATTGTATTCCATGTTGAATTCAATATATAACATTTAAATCTATTTGAAGTTTAACATACCTTTCTTTTTTGTCTCTTTGGTGTAGACCTTTGTATAATGATTAAAAACAACACCAGAAACAAAACGATTTTCATTTTAGTAGATAAAAACTTAATTAGTTAAAAACCCTTTCTTCGGACAGTCTTGTGATAAATTATTTTTTAACAACGCGATGTACTATTGCCTTTCTAGTTGAGTTGTTTTATGTTGATCACTCTTTTGCTATATCTGCTCCAGTGTAGAATCACGGATTCGAATTCATGTGATAATATCAATATCTACGAAGTAATGTCTCCGAATATTTCTTTCAGTGTCAGATCGAAATCGTCAAATACAGATATTACATATATACACAGATATTATTTATACAGATATACTTATAAACTTGTGAATTTTGTTTCTTGAAATATTAATAACAATATATCGACTGATAACAATAAAGAATCTGGATTTGAAATCTGACGATTCAAAAAATAGGCTGAATTTAATCAGGGTTTTGTAGTTTTTTTCTTCAAAATTAACTTGGAAAAAATTATACATTATAATCTGTCAACTTCTTTTCATTGAATCAAATCATAGCGAAAAAATGCATCTTTCACTCCAGCTTAATCGATCTCAGGCTCACAATGCTTTCTATTTCAGCATACCGGCTCGATTCTGATTGGTTCGGTGACCGTTGCTTGATTTTGATTGGATGAAGAAGATTCAACGAGCCATTGAGAATGTTCTTGTACAAAAGAATTTGGGGACTTTTGTCTTATACATTTAGGAACTGAATCCTTACACGAAAAGGGTATTCTTTTTAAAGTCGTTCAAGCGTGCTTTCTGGCACAGAGGTAGCGCGTTCGTGAGTCCCAGATTCGAGTCCCGGTTCGGGCATGGTTGTTCTTCTGTTATCTGTGAGATGTGTGAATGTGCCCCTCCCCCTCGTAAAAAGGGGCTGTGCAAGCAAATGTTGTGAATGAATAGCTAAGTCGTACTCTTGGCCCTAGTTGGCGCTACTTCAAAAACAAGAGACGCTCCTTTCGGCTTAAATCTGTTGTTGTATCAGCGGGGGGCTTGTCCGATATGGAAAGAGCCCAAAGTAACAACAACAACAACAAAGTCGTTCAGAGTTCATCTCTCATCTCCCACCAATGTGGAACATTGGATTCAAACGATCACCTTCTGTTAATTTTCAGCGTATTTGATGATCCCAGAAAGAAACAAGAAACAGAAGTAATGGTGCTTTCCAATACGGCAGGATATGTACTAATTCCTCATTAGTTTCTTACAAAGCATCAATTAATTTTAAACAAACTATTTTAATCAAAGAATCATGGCAAATCTTGGATTCTTCATCTTCGTGGCTTTAGATGATGAGTTGGTACAGAAGCAAATCTCGAATTTTCTGGACATGAAACAGAACAGAGGATATCATTGACGTTAGTGTTATCATCAAAATGATAATAACATCGTCTGATGATTAAATCGTTCCGATGCATATAATGATCCCTTTATCGTAACTACAAAGTCCAACTAACGATTTTAACAATATTGATCATATTTAATTGTTCCACAGCAAGTATTTTGACAACAATTAATTGCAATTCTTACAACAAATTCCATGCTCTTTGGTCAAATTTTTTCATAACTCATAACATACAGGATAATAATTGATTTAAAGTAGTGTTGACCATGTTTATAGATGGTAAAATCAACAGTACTTTTGGAAGCTCAAAGTGTCTCCTAATTGCCACTGCTTTAGGAAACAAGAGCTAATATCCTCTGTCGTCTTTTTTATATACTCATTTTTTAAAGATATATCTCGCTCTTTTCATAAAAAGTAGTTGCTTTTGATTTATTGGATTAAAAAAAATGAAGACAAAGAAAATCGATGCATTGACTGACTAGAAGAAAAGTGAACTGGTAAGAACTTTCGAAAAATATGAATGGATTATTTAAGCATTAATAAAATGATGAAAAGGCTAAAAACAGGTTTATCGAAGATGATAAATCTGTTTATCATCTGATAAACGGGTTGGGTTAAAGTGAAGATTAATGTGCATCTTCAGTTTGTCGCCAATATGGCAACCCAACGGAACGCTATTTTAGTAACCCTAATCCTGTTTTGTTTACTACTTTTAACAATGGTTTTGAGCATGAACCACGACTATTTTATGAAAAATTTTAAATAAAAAAATATCGATTACATATTTTAATTTATTTTTCTTTATTATAATTGAAGTTTTTTACAGCTATTAAGACACTACGATTTTATTCTTAATGTCAACAAGAACCTTAATTTTTTATTCTCCTGCAATTTTTAACAGTCATTATGGGCTTTAAAAAATCGTCTGAATTCGTATTTTACGCAATCGTCTGCATTCTTACTTTAAAAGTCATATGCAATGGAATTCTTCGCAGTTCTGATAATTCTTTTTTTTTCTCTAACCGTTGGTTTCCTTGATTATTTGGTATGTCGATAATTGTGCAAGAATAGTAGAATGGAAGACAGTATTTCTAATTAGCAGAATGGATGAAGAGTGAGTGGAATATATATATTTTTTAAGAGTTGATGAAGTTAGGAAAGGATGCTTGCTTTGAAATTTTGCATGGAGAATGGTACGATTACTTCTTTCTCTTCTTTTGATTATGCACTGTTTCTGTTATCCACACAGTCCTAATGTTGAAAGTGCTAGCGAAGCTACTAGGTTCAAACTCCCGTTGCTAGCGGAGCTGTAGGATGTTTTTTTAATTAAAAAATCCTGCCCGGGCCTTCTAGAGATGCCGAAGGCATCGTATGCTTTAAGTTTTGCTCAGCACCCAATGGACCAGAGCAGCTGGTATGAAAAAAAATACTTATCAGTAAAAAATAATAATTATATTGCAGAAAGTGGAAACTAACTATTCCTCAGAAGTGTTTGTTTACTTTGTCCGCTATCTTTATTGGCGACTTGGCATCCTTGGCGCAGCAAGGGGCATACTAAACATCACTTTTACCACGAGTTGATAGTTTTTTTTTTTTTTTTTGAAAAATAATTTTAAAAAAGTTTTGGGATTGTAATGGGTTCTGATCATGATCCGATAGCTAATTTCTAAATCATAAGAGTTAATATCTATTTGTGTTAAGAAAATATTAAATAACATAACTAAAAAGAAAATAAGTGGTGGGTATATATATGGAATCATAAACTTTCGTATGAAATGATTATGAAATCCGTCGAAATCGGTGCATATTAGGGGATGAGGGTATTCTTTCAAGGCTTTCCCGTATTTAGAATGAAGGCTGACAGTGAATATTATTTAATGGAGATTGAATCCGGACTCTTTTTGAATATAATTTAGCTCGAGAATTACAAAGCGAAGAGAGCTAGATGGATTCAATTCGTTGCACAGAATTAATATCTATAGTCTAAACACCTATTAAATTTGGAGTCAAATCCAACAAAAAATTGATGGGCCTTATATTTATACTATTAGAAGCATGTAAAAGCGATTGTAGTGCTAGCCTTATAAGGCAGATATCATCTACGATACCGAAGTCGACTTTTGTATTATGGTCATATTACTCGGCCTACAAGCCCCAGTGTTGTAGGTTCGTATCGCAACCCTCAATCGATACATTAGTTACCATGACAACGCAACCTTCCGCAACAGTCGTGGCGCCATCTACCCGCAGCAAAACCGTCAGACTCACTTGGCGAGCAAGCAATAACTCGCCATAACGCTTGGCGCAATACAAAATCGTTCGCTTCTTCGCCGACTCACTGGTGGAGGAGTACTGTAGCGCTAGCCTTATTAGCCAGGTAACATCTACGATACTGAAGCCGACTTTTTGGTATTGTGGTTATGTTACTCGGCTATATATCTTAACGTCAAAGGTTCGTACCACGGCCTTCAATCACTACACAATAATTCAAAATCGTAACGATTTAAATATATATAAAATTTGCTTGATTTTGTGGATACAAGTGCAGTCTAGAGTCAAATTGTTATTTCAATCCATTGGCAAAAAGACATCCACAAAGTAAATACTATTTTTAATAATAGATCATGGATTAATCGCCAAATAACTTAGTTAAAAAAATGCTAAATTCACGTCAAATGTTAATATTTTGTGACTATTGTACTCCAATTCTATTCAATGCATTTTTCAGCAATAACACGTTAAAGAGAGACTTCGAGAAATTTTTGGGGGTACCATTAACACTGGTTTTCTCCAACAGATCCAATACAATGAGAAATAGTAAGCGATGAGTGCTTTATACCAATTCGGATTAGTGTTCTTGCGTGACAATTTTGATAGAAGAGCGAAAGTTCAGTTTCCGAGCTCGTCATTTGCCTATAATTTGAATTAATATGATTCATCTATAATTTCAAAACTACAACGTATTTTAGAACATCTCTTACTTCAAAATGGGATTTTTATATAACTGAAGTATGCTAATATATTTAACGAAATTTCGCTTTAAATCGCATGTTATGAAGATTACTTGGGAAGAAATACCCAACGGACTTGTTTTCCTCAAATTTTGTTTTAGACAATCTAATAAACTTGCCTTGTCAGAGAACGCCTTACATGACAATGGTGAATAATATTTATGAAACATTTCTTGATGCAAATTTATCATTTGTACTGCATCTATCGTGTTATTCTTGTGTAGTTATTTGGCGATTATTCTCTGGTATGGAGTTAATAGTATCTGAAAATCGAATTTGTGTTTCAGACTCGTTTTATACTACCGATTGAAGCAAAAATGGGGCATATAGCTGTAGTATCTGAAAGTCGATTTTATGTTTAAGATTCGTTCTATCCTACCGATTGAAACAAAAAAAGTAGCATATAGCTGTAATATCTGAAAATGGAATTTGTGTTTCAGACTCGTTCTATACTACCGATTGAAACAAAAAATGTTACATACAGCTGTAGTATCTGAAAATAAAATGTGTGTTTCAGATTCGTTTCATACTACAGATTAAAACAAATATGTGACATATAACTACACTTAATCAAAAATTCAGCAGCCAAATTTGATATATTTAATTAGGTATTAATTAGGTATCACATTTACAAAGTTTTTGAACGTACAGATGGATAAAGGATAAATCCTTTGCTGAATTGGGTTCAAAATTTGTAAATGTCTACGTTGCAGGTATTAAATCGGGTACAGAATTTCATCAGTTCCCTTCACGTAGGAAGGATGTTTCCGAATTTCATCGATGGTAGACATCTGCTCTTAAAGATATTAAACGTACAAGATTTTATCCATTTATTTCTCTCCGTTTCATAGTCATCATGCTACTGCATTCGAAAAGCAGGACTCACGGACTTCCTCTGAATAGATATTGCTCAGAATTTGATAGAAATCTGCACATTTAGTGTAAAGATCATATACCAAATTTAATCCATCTAGATCAGAGCGCTTTTGGGTTACAGACAGACATTTTCCAAAAACGCGTTTTTCGAACTCGGATGTATAAAACGTGCAGATTTGTCAAAATTTCGTGTTGAATTTTTTATTGCTATATTTTCTCAATACAACAATAAAATTTTGAATTTAATTTTTGTCGTTAATTGCTATACTTTTTCTATATTACGCCAAAATTTCGAGTTTGAATTTTTTTGTAGATTGCTATACTTACTATACTCTATACTACATTAAAATTTCGAGTTGAAATTTTTTGTTGACTGCTATACTTTCTCTACACTACACAAAAATGAAAGTAAAAATATGTTTCGAATAGACCAAAGTAAGCTTTAAAAATCCTAGAAAAATCTCAAACATAATTTTACCAAGAATTTGTCTTTAAAAAATGTTAAATAAATAAATAAAACGACACTATAATGTTTTCTTAACATAACCTTGAAGAGGACATTTTGTTTCCTTCTATAAACAAAATCAGAAATTGTTCCATCTATTTAAGACTTAAAATTTTTTAAAACTTTTTAAAATTTGTTTTGGAACAAACCAAGGTTTCTCGGAAAACTGAGTAAACAAATATTGTTATTCTAACTATTTATTACCTTACAGTCTGCTGATAGTAAACACATTTATTAAGACAAGATAGAGTGTATTCAGAATAGTTTTCGAAGATTAAATGCTGACGTGATGTTGAGCCCGTACAGGAACGGAACTTACTTTCATTCAACCGGATTGACCCAGTTTCGAAAGGATACTGACCGTTTTTAGAATAGGCTTCATTCTAATGGAGGAGTGTGGACGACAAGAATCAGAAGTTTTGTTAATCGTACACTTCCTTAATTATTGCAGTTTTACAATAGGTTTGACCCGATTCAAAAGTTTTTTAAATAAATTCAAAGCAACTCAGTCAATCCTTTCCGGGATTTTGCGAGTTTATTCATTATAATGTTCTTTGTTCTAAAGGTTGTCAGAGGAAGCTATTTTCTAAAGGAATAGAAAATAAATAAAAAGATTAAAATGAAAGCTGTTATGCATACTTCAATGCATCATGTCAGAACATCATTTCTTGAACAGCCAAACACCACGTGCTCGTGCGAGTTAAATTATATTTTTATTCATTTCAATCCTTTCATCGAATGAGTCGCTTTAGCATTGCAAACGATCTAAAAAAACTTTGTCTCAGATTTATTGTTTAAAAAATATCACATTTCCTATTTATTTCATTTCATATAATCGCGTTCTCAAATGACTCAAATTTTTCTAGGTCTTGTTTGCTGTAGTCATAAGCTTATTTTTTAAATCTGAGTTTTAGTAAATGCGATGGCAATGTGTTATTAAATGCTGAATTTTTTGAAATGCCCATGCGGGTAATAAAATTTCAATTTTTCGCCAACGGATTTTTGTTGGCTTTCGTTCCCAAAATAACATCATGTTCTGTCATGATAAAACATGAATCTGCCAATCAGTTTCTTCTAATGGCATATGCATTTAAAATTTTGAAATGCATGTATTTTAGTTAAAACATACTATTTTAATATAGCATGGAATTTAGTTAAATTGATCGAGTTAGTCAAATTTTGATAAAATGCGAGCAATGCCACCTGAAAGAGAACTTCCGGGGAATTTTGAATTCGCGGCACATTTTTGTACGCATATTATGTTTTCAGATAATAATAATAAAAATCTGCTAATTCTTTTTTTTTTTTGCAATATTTTTATGAAAGCTCTATACTTTTGCTCAGAAAATAAAAATAAAAATAAATAAATAAATAAATCACGTTTTGTTACAGGGAACAATTGTTTCAAGAGAAATGAATTACTGAAGTAGCGCTTCTGTCAACAAGAAAAAGCAGTTGGCTAAACATGCAGTCATACTCTAAATAAGATTAATCGTGATTTTTTTCCACATCATCACGTGATATCAAAGTGAAAGGAAACGGACAAAGAAGAACGTGATTATTCTATCGTAAAAAGAATTGAAACGCGACAATTAATTTTATCTAATGTCAAATAAATGAAAAAAAAAGGATGAAAATG
>JAOUZG010000809.1:32025-49477 GCA_026289955.1 Argiope argentata | reverse complement strand
TACAAAATTATATTTTCGTTTTCTTTAAAAGCTTTGGATAATTTTCATTGTTTTTAATAATATTTCACCCTCAATTTTTCTTACAATGTTAATAAGGAAATTGTAAAGACACCGAGTAATCTCCTTTTTTTCTGCAAAAATAATCTTTTGATTCCTTTTTTTAAACATTTTCTTGTTCTAAAAGGGCAGTTATATTGTTTGAAATATTCTAAGATTAAATGTTTTAAACTTCTTTGAAATTTATGCGCTTCATTTCTGTCATCTAGTATCATTGTTATAGATTTAAAAATGCTCGTATAAAGAACATTTGGTTGAATTAGAGATATTTTTAGAAAAAAATATTCCAAAAATTAAAGATGTGACATAAATTAATATGAAATTAACTCTGAAGAAAAATTTAAATGCTAAGAACATTTCTTTCGGTATTTGGAGAAATTTAGATTAAGATAAATAGTGGGGTTTTTTTGCGGGAATTGAAATTTTAAAATTGAAGTCAGTTTGCAGAAAAGATAAAAAAATATTTATTCCAAGTCGTTTCAATCAGTACGAAGTTTTACTTTCCTAATTAAACCATTAAATACAAGATTCTCAATACTTTTGATGGAAGTTTTTAGTAATTATTAATATTGAGAAACTTTCCAGACCATAAAGGGAGAATTATTGAGATCATTACTTGTATAATACCACTAAATTTAGGCGTAACAGAAACTGGGGAGAAAGGAGTTGGAAACTAATATCCTGAAAGATGAAAAAGGATTCAAAGTAAGTTGAAATCAGACAATTGAATCATGGTTATTTGATAATGTTTCGGATTTAATTCCCGAATATGAATATATTTCCTCTAAATTAATTTTTGGATTCCAATCAAAAAGTTTCTTCTGAGATATTTTTTTTTTCATTGCGATGTAATATTCAGTCGATTGCAAAAGAGACTGTGACTTGTTGAATGTCGAAATTCAAAGAGTTACTTCCTTGAAATATATCTATGAAGAAACTAAGTCCCAAAGCACTTTTACTCAGTTTGAGGGAGCCGGTAGCATAGGCAAATGAAGAAGTAATAAACCATTTGTGCATAAGTTGATGAAAAAAAAGAGTGCTTAGAGGCGCTTAAGATGAAAATTGCAGCATTTCTTTATAAGCACTGAAGAAGCAATGAAGGTTTAACAGGAAAAGCCCATTGAGAAGTGAAGAGAGCAAACACGATTATAACATTGTTGTGGGCATAGTTAATTTATCCCATCATTGCAGAACTTTTAATTAGTTTTGAGGTCATTAAAAATCCTTCTGGAAAGTTATGTCATGAAATCCTCGAGGTTTTATTAAGAAACTTAAGTACATTATCTCTCTAGAGAAACCGTGAAGTATTGATTATGATACGAAAAATCTTATTTTAAAAATTTGAATTTTGTTGCGGCTTTCTTAGAAAAGTTCCCAAATCTGTGCAATGCAAGTGAGGATATGCATTAACACTTGTTTGTATAATAACATTTCATTTTTCCTTGATGGGGGGAGGGAATATCTGCAATTGAGTGGGACGATGACGTAAACTTCACCCCAGTGCCGATTTTTTCAGTTGTTCAAATGCCTTTTGAAAGTAAGTTTATTGTCTGTAATCTGGACAGATTATCCTAAAAGAATGAGAAGTGTAGGTAGCGGCTTTCTCTGTTGCCATTTCCCGAACATAACATCCCTGGTCCTTTTCAATCTGACATGTATAGGTCACATCAACCACCAGATCTCAATGTTTTAAGAGGACTTCTTTTATTTCCCTCTTTTCTTTGCAAAACATGAGATTCTGCCCACCGTAAGGACAGCAGCATCCACAATTAACGGGAATATTGTATAGTCTTAAAAGCTTACGTTCTATACGAAAATTTTTGAGCCATTGTTCCAGGATAATTGGCTGGTAGGCGAAGACGGCAGTTCTTTATTTTTTGGGAGTTAACGGCCAGTATTTGAAAAAATATATTATTAAGAATTTTAAAGGTGTATTATTCAGGAAATAAAATTTAGTAAAGTTCGATAAATTAAATATCTTATAAGTAGGAAAATATTAAAAAAACAATAGAATTTCTTTACTATTACAGCATTTTAATGTTTTTTTTTAATTCCGTTTTGCGTGCAATTTCTCGAAATAGGAATCCAAAGATTTAATGGGACTGAAATTCACAGCAATGGAATAGAATTTTCCCGTAATACAAAAGTTACAAGACTGGCTGTCTGATGCAATTTGCGCTACCTGAGTATTATTTCAAGTTTCAGTCTTATATGGGATTCTCGAACTATGGATCCTGCGCTGCATATTTTGTGGCAATCTTATTCCTTTACTTAATTCAACCGCAAAAAGCATCACATGATGCATCTCTTTGGCGTAGCATTTGTGATTGTTTCAATTGCGAGTTTCAATTGCAAAGACTCGTCTGCCTCTTCGTGCCTGTTGAGGTTTGCGCTCTGCATTTCAGAAATCTCATAGCGTTGCTCGAGAGAGCTCCTGTGACGTCAAAGTGTCTCTCTTAAGTTAAAAAAACAATTTTAAAGTCACTGAAAGAGCAAAGCAATGTCAAGGCCTCATTTGGACTAAACATACCGAACTAATCCTCAAAATTGAGTTTTTCGACAAATTATGAATGGCGTGAACAATCACAGATTTGTAAAACACTATTTTAATGACGTGCATTTGAAATACCAAATTAAAACACAAAACGCTTGGTTTATGTATCGAAATTGGAGCTGATTTCTCTTGTTTTGGATTGTTGATATCATTTACATTCATTAGATAAACACACTGAACAGCGGTGCGCATTGAAATTATAAGATAGGAGTTTTAATAGAAGTTAAAAATTAAGGAGATACATTCAGTGGGAACTTATTAGAGGTGTGTCAAATGTATTAGTTTCCCGGGATTCGTATTCAAAAGTCCTTTTCCAGAACACCTTCTTTATCAACTCATATGTTCATCAGATAAAACGTCTTTTGCCTGCGTACCTGATCAGTTCCAAAATGTATAAGTTAAATCCTTCCGTAATGGATGTGGGCCTTCCGTATACGTGGAAGTTTGATCTATCATGAAACCATCTCCGTTTTCAATAAACCTATGTTACCAAAAAATTTCAGTGAATACGGTGAGCACCAATAAAACTGAGATGAAATTCACAAATCTGCAAATTTTGTTTCATTGCTCTCTACCACTAGACAATACTAAAATCTTTTGTATATGTAGCGAAATAGAAAGTGTTTTGATTGAATATGTTCCAGTCTTTAGTCTTTAAGCATGCAATGCATTAGCTGCGTGCGAAGTATTAAATAAAGAGTCGAATATTGCTTGGATATGTTTGTTGGTGTTTCTAGGTTGGCATTTTAGAAGTAGTTTGTAAATACCAGATGTGTCAAAAATGACCGGTTTATTTGAAAAATCTATAAGAGCTAAACAGTCGGTGATAGAAATATACCGTTTTTTTGCAATATACTTGTGGCAACAGCTAATTTTCAGGCAGACAAAATCGCGATATTAGTTAATATTTTCAACAACCGATGGCTCTGCAGGCGATTTGATAGAACAGTGTTGTTGCAACAAGACGAAGTTTTGAACGGAATGAAATGTAACCAAAGGTCCGAAAAGCGATGCAATAACGGATCTGTTTGAAAACTTCCAACGGACTGGAACGTGCTGGAAAGGGAGGGTGACCACCCACGGTAACCACAGAGGGCAATGCCCAGCTTCTGCAGCAGGTGATCCAACAGCGGTCTCGGATTTCCATTCCCCGTGTTGCAGCTGTAGTGCAAATAAAACTATAATCCACGCATCGTCTCATGCGAAGTTTGCATTTCTATCCATATGAAATTCAAATTCGTCAAATCCACAGAGCTGCTTTCATAAATGCACGACGGATATTTGCTAACGATATTCTGAAAAGGATTAATGACGGGGATATCCATGCGGACAGCACTTGGTTTACTGACGAAGCCTATTTTTACCTGGACGACTTCTTCAATGAACAGAACTGTTGCATATGGGGAAACCCGAAACTCCATGTTGCAGTCAAATCGTCCCTGCATCGTGGAAAAGAAATGGTTTGGGCAGCCATTTCTTCCAAAGACCATTTTTCGGATCCACAGATACCACTCCATCAGAACATTCTTCGTGAATTTGTGGCAGTACAAACTGGCTTAGAGGACAGTGCGAACACCTCGCGGTTTAGGCAAGGAGACGACCGCCTACATCCACCTTCGACGTCTTTGATTTCCTAAACGAACATTTCGACGATCGAGTGATTGCGTCACAGGAATCGGTGTGGAATGACCTCCCTATTCGCCAAACAGGAACACCTGAACAGGGTGGCTCATCAGCCGAGACCGGGTGAACCGCCACAATACAGAAGCAATTGAACTCCTGGATCAACAATATCTGTTCTGCATGTGAAGCCACCCCTCTTGAGACGCTTTCATGGATTTCTGCTCATTACGTTCCGATGCTACGCCATGCTGTTTGCCACGCACGGTGGATATTTGAAAAATATCGTAATTTAGATTTTCTATACTGCAGTGACATCTGGTTTTGAAAATTATAACTAATTTTGCAGATTTGTCTGCCTGAAAATTTAATGTTGTCCCAAGCATAGTACAACAAATGGTGTATTTCTATCACTGCTCATTTATATTTTATTGATTTTTCAAATATAGCGATCATCTATGAAATATCCTGTATATGCATTTGACTCAGCACAACTTATTTCTTGCAGCTTATAATTTCACCTTGGAAATTTCAATAGAAAATTCGTCACCGTTTCCTGCTTTTTTTATCTATTTGAACATTACAAATTTAAGCTTTACAAATTAAGCTGGAGAATGACCTCACAGATTCTGCTATAGAGCGCGGACTGTATATCCTTGATTGCTAGACTTATAGGAAGACAAAAAAAAAAAAACACCAGAAACCACACACAAGAAGCATTACCTCAGTCCAAACAAAACTTGACTTTATTCCCGAATGACACGTAATCACTATACAACATCCTCTTATATATACAATATGAATAGCACGCAGTCAACTTAAAGAATAAAAGTAACTAACTAAAACATGAAGATTCACACGAAATAAAATACATAATGAATTTTTGAATTAATTAAAACTAAAAATAAACTAAATTAATTAATGAATAAAACATTTTTAAATCAGTTTCTCGGTTCCTGTGGCTCCATCTAGGGGCGACTTCCAGAATTTTCTTGAGAAAGCTGAACAGACAGAAATATTGTTAGTAAAAAGCGAACTGTTTTCAGTGTCTTATTTAACAAATTAGGAGTGTATGTTGGCGTTCTACACGAGAGACTGCGACACTAACAGCTACTCCTTATGGGATGAATGTGTTTTGGCGGGAGAATGGGAGAACTTCATTATGATATTTTTCATATTTTAATCATTAAAAAAATCATCCAAATTTGAAACTTTTCATGTAAAAGTTTAAACTTTTCACGCAGAAGTAACGTACAACTAGTGCATGAGTTGATAAAAAAGACCATTTTAGTGACACTCGTTTGAAATACCACTTGAAAAAACTAAACTCCTGATTTATGTATCGCAAATTGATTCGTGTTTATATGTGTTTCCTCAAACCAACCTTATTCATTCGAGAAGCGCCTCGTTTGTTGGTGCGTGTTGAAAATTTAAGAATCAGAATTTCCGCTTCTATTTTTTTTATATAATTGTTCCATTTTCAGAAAATGGATTGATTGTGGAGAGCATCTATTCTTTGTTTGCTAAAGGTAAAATGTACGTAATTAAAAATATTTAAAAAAATTGATATATTATTGATGCAGGAAAAGGGAAAAAACATGGTCATGAAATTCTCAAATAATACAGCGTGATTTTTTTATTCAGCTTTATATGTGGTGCTTTCAAATCTAATGATGAAAAATTGCCACCATAAAATTATAATCATATTTATTGAGAATCTCTCATCGCCTTTCTTTATTTTCAAAATACAACAAAAGGGGAAAAAACTCGATTTTTGGCAAGCAAGAATTAATCATTTCTAACATAATGAAAGAATAGAAGATATAATGTTTACACCACAAATGTTTTAAAATCAGAACTGTTCAATTTTAAAATAAGATAAAAATTTTGTTTTCTAAAGCAAATGTAAAATTTGGATTATTAAGATTGTTGCTATCATAAAGTTATTTAAAATATGAGTTAGTATGAAGGAAAACATTTTGTGACGTGTTATCGCTCTATTTGTCGAATACATCATTAAGTTAAGATGATTTTTTTTATAAATCTTAAAGTTTCAAAAGCTTTTTTTAATTAAGTCATTTCAAATGTTTACTATATTTTTAACTTTTTTGAATAAATTTTGTAATTCAATAAACTGCAATAATATAAAAATTTCTCATACAAATTTATAGTCAGAAAAAAGCTCATATTTTATTCTCTGTATTATCTTGGACGTTCGAGACTAGATTTAAGGTTTTTCAAACTCGGTTTTGAGAAAACCGTTTTTGAAAGTAAATTTGTCATACTTCAAAACCTGTTTTTCAATAAATAAAACTGATTTCAAAAATTCATATTATTATATATAAAAAATGTTTTGTTAAAAATCAATGCGTTATCTGCAGATATAGTTTTTATAGAAAATATCCGAATTTCTATGTGGAATAATATGCGCAAGGAATCATTTTTAAAATCTCAAAGTGCCATATCAGATCGTTCATACGCGAGTGTTTATTAAAAAATAAAAAATAATGTATCGGGAATTTTGAACATCGAACTGAATCAAGTGAGTGAAATTTCGAAAATTTAAAAATTGTGAATGACATTAATAAAAATTGAAACAGTTTTTTTCATCAATTATTTGTAAAAATTGAATCTTACTGATATGAATGTGAAATACCAACAAAAAAGTCTTTATTTACACCCAAAATATTAAAACCCTCCAGCATCATGCTTTCTCGACATCTGTAGACGTCTCTGCTGTGTAACGCGCCCTCTATCGGTCGTGCGATCTAAATGAGAAGTGTGCAGCTCACTTTAAGACAATCTAACACTTCCTCTTGTATCAAAGGATAATTTGTCGAAATTCCCAAAAAATGTGAACATTCAACAAAGCTTATGTTCATTTTAATGTATGAAATAATTTGTATCGATATAAAAAAGAAACAGAAGACAAATAATGAGCTAAACATTTCAAAATTGCAATAGCTCACAAGAAAATTAATGACAGTGTAGTTAGACGCAAATAATTGAAAAATTTGATTTTGTTAATGATTTATATATTAATCTATTCATGAAAAAAAATTGTGCATGTTAACGCTCTAAAGAACAGAGTATGAGACATATATATACTAAATTTCGCATGGTTAAGGGCATAGGATGTACATGAAAGCATTTTTATTGAAATTCTAATGGAAGCTTCATATTTTAAGAGGAGGACTACTTTCTAGTTGACGTTTGGATATACCATCGCAAAAGATTAACTTTCTACTATCCTAAAATTTGAAAAAAAAAAGTTTATATCACAGATACCAATTTTATGATCATCAAATTGTATTAATTGTTGAGAATATTTTTAAATATTTGTTTTATTAATGTAACGAAACTCAAATTCATGGAAGCTGGTTGAAGCATCGGCTCTTTAAAAAGTAATTGTTAGTATTCATTATTTAATTGCATTAAAGAATGGTGTCCATTTTGAAATAGTTGTACATTTTGCGTCAATAATTTAAAAGATTGAAAAATAACATTCCAGGCATCTGTCATAATTATTTACGATCATCGAAATAGTAAATAAATAAACATAAGCAAAGCAAATTTCTAAAAGTGCACAATAACCTTCGGAGCTGCCGTTGAAGATAAATAATCAAATACCACGCGATGCAAGCGGCGGGTATTTTTAGATTCGTGAATTCAAACTGTCAAACATTAGAAGTCGCTGCATTGAATGCGTAACAAATTTTATATCAAGTCATTTGCAGGGATAAATAACAGCTGAAAAAGCACCCTTTAGCATTGAACACATTTCTCTCAATAACAATGCACGTACAAACTGAATGTGTTTTTATACTTAAATATGTCTTGTTTATTAATTCCTACTATTATTTCACACTCTCCCAATATATAACTTGTTCAAATTTTTAACCACTAATGAAATACTTTTTATTCATCCTATCGAGTTCAAATACATTTTTTTCAACTAGTAGTGGATGACACTCGATGTTACTACGGTTTTTTCAATTGTTAATTCATTCATTAAATCGAATTAATTTTTAATACTTTAAGTATAGTTTTAGCAGTTTGTAATGAGTATTGAAACCAATATCCAGTAGATCGAGCGATTAAATGAGTATATTTTAGTATTAGTAGTAAGGTGAAGAATGCGAGATCAATTCTTCCGAAAATTAATGCTTTTTTCTGATAATTATTTATATGAAATGTAATAATTTATCAAAAAATGAACTTAAATAAAAAATTTCTTCGCTGACTTAAGTAGAAATTGACTTAATTTTTCATTTTTGTTTTTTATAGATTATTTTTGGGATGAGCATTCCCATTCTAGAAAAACTGAGGCCCCAATAACCGGTATCAAATTGTGAAACACCGTGAATGATCAAGAACTCACACGTCATTCACAGACTGCAGAGTTCTTGTTCCCTACAGTATCCATTGCGATTACCACAAGATAATGCGCGAATCTTTGTTTAATTGCAGAAACAGAAGTCCTTTTTTTTTATCGAATTCGAGGTGGGAAGTTATTTTTCATGGAAATGCGCCAGCCACTTATTGCGTTCAAACAGTATAAAGTATTTTTTTCAAGATAGAACTGCGCTCTTAAAAATAAGATTTTTGGCAATATAAAACATTAACTATTATTTTCAGCCACCTGTTAGATCTATGGCGTGTTCCATGGTTGAATTCTACTTATTTTGAAAAATGCTACGAACATACCGAGAAACGCTGTCTTTAAAATCGGTTGGTGTTTCTTCGGATTATCACGATGTACCGGATGTTTCACAACCAAAATTAAGCAGGTATTGGTTCATTGGACTTGGGTCGACAACATATCACAAAAAAATACTGAGCACTTAAGAATACATTCGTAGTCACATTCACTCGTACGTAATTCAGAAATTTGTAAAAAAAATCAATATTCCTTTAAATATCACTAAAAATTTAAAAATTCTTCACTTATGAACCAAAAGCGAAATTGGGATTGGGCGTTTGAAACTTTTGATTTTTCTCATCGATTAACAATGGCACCTACTGATTAGCTGTTGGAAACAAAGAATCATTAGAATAGGTTCATAACAAGTTCTTAACAGTAGGTCTGGTGTTTATTATTATGATTGACTTTATTGTTACGTCTTCTATTAGGAATGAGCAATCATTTTTGCAACAGAGTATTGACACTTACATGTTTGTTTTATAACTGAATGTACTGCTATTATTGACCCTCATTTACACCATGTAATATTACTTTCTTTTCTGACATCATATCTGAGAAATGTCTGTAGTCTCCTTGCCAGTCCCAACCGTCTTGTGCACTTTATCTCTCCAGAAATGCAATTGCTGCAAATACAATTTAAGATTATTTTTTTTTGCAGAAGAATTGTCAAGGATCACTGAAAAGATTTTTTTATTGTGCCAACAAGAAGTGTATTATTTTCATAGGAGTGTAAAATAATACACTTCTGCGAATAATATGCACAAAGAATAATAAAGAGTGTGCCTTTGTGAAAGTGAAAATTGGAACACTACAGAACAAAATCTCTGTCACACAGCTATCGAGTTTGACACATTTGAAACAAATGAGTACATTGGGCATTTTTTTTTTACAAATTAAATAAAAGACTTGATTTAATTCGTTTCCGAGTTAAATTTAAAGTTGCCTTTCTGAAGAAGCTTTTAGAACAAGATTCACAAAACTGGCAATAATGGAATAGAAATTTTGAAAAATACCACAAATTACAAGAATGGCATCCTGGCGCAATGGACGCTGATCGTGCTGGGATCCATGCAACTGATTTGCGGCGTCACATTAAATTCCTAAACTATTTGCAAAGCACATTTCACTTCGGGAAATCAATCTTTTCTTTAGTGCACAGGGAAGAAGTTTCCTGCGATGGACCCCTTTTGCACAGCATTTGTGATTGTGTTTGCGTTCTGATTTAAAATCAGTTTTGTCCCTTTGCACTTCAGATGCCATCAAAATTCACCCTCCACATCTTAGAAGTTCCGACCATGAATAATTTTCTGTGAAATACGCGTGCCTTTCTATGTAAATTTCTTAGAAAGTCCCGGCAAGGACAACGGACAGTCTAAAGTCTCCTTTTGACTAAACTTATGGGGCCGCGGTGGTCAGCGATGAGGTCCCGGTTGGTCAACCGCAGGGTTTCAGACTCGAGACACGAATCCACCTGAGAGCCGTCGTGTAAAGGGGTGCGTTGCACGTTAAATACGTAAGAATAAAAAGCTTTCCCGCTGATGTGGTGTGGTGTGCGGTGAGGGGTGATAGCTCAAATGCCGTCCTCGTCATCTGTCAGCGGTTCAAAACTGCGAGGTCCCTCCTGAACCAGTTCTAGTGTTGCTTTACAACGGGATGTTAAAATAATTAAATGAAACAAAACGTGACTAACTTACAATATTAAATTTTAAATTTGAGTTCTCAAAAAATTATGAATGTTGCTAACATCCACGAATTTCTAAAAATGTTGTTGTTGTTGTTTTGCAAATGGCACCTGTCATGGACAAGCCCCGCTGCTGAACCCAGCAGCAGATTTAAGCCGAATGAAGCGTCTCTTGTACTTGAGTAGCGCCAACTAGGGCCAAGAGTACGACTTTGCTACACACTCACCACATTCGTTTACACAGCCCCTTTTTACAGGTGGGCACAGTCACTCATCTCACAGATAGCACACAGAATAACATCATGCCCGAACCGGGACACGAACCCGGGACTATCAGAACGCGAGGAAGACGCGCTACCTCTGTGCCAGCAAGTCGGCCTAAAAATGTTATTTTTGTAGCAAGCGTCCGAAATACCACAAGACAGTTCAAAAGTCTTCCTTTATGCTCAGAAATTTTCAACTGATTTCTTTAACCTTCCTTCTGGCTATACCAAATTCTTAGACAAACGCATAACATGCTGGTGCGTGTTTGAAGATTTCAGAGGTTAGGATTTAAATTTAGCAAATATCATTGAGGTTTTAGCAGCCATCGAAAATAGCTGATTAACAACATTCTTGTTGAAATAAAAGTGATCGGAACTAAAATTAATCAAATAAAAAATAAAGAAACATAGGTACATTATTGATATAAGGATAGTAAAAAGAAATGACATCGAATATATCATTAGCCATAACATGGTAATATTTTTTTATTCCTTTTTATGTAAAACTCAAATCACAGCAAAAGGGCCACTTTAATAATTTTTACATATTGAAATCCCGTCATCACTATTCTTAGTTTTCAAACTTCTGTT
The DNA here is from genome assembly GCA_026289955.1 of Argiope argentata. Lineage (NCBI taxonomy): Eukaryota > Metazoa > Arthropoda > Arachnida > Araneae > Araneidae > Argiope > Argiope argentata. The sequence continues at coordinate 38,006 of JAOUZG010000809.1, read as the reverse complement.
AAAAATACGGAGAAATCGAATTTTTGAAAATAAAATTAATTAATTCTGGTATCAGGACTGAATATACAATTTTATATTTATACATATCGCATGTGTTCTAAAGTTAATAATATTCAATATTCACCTTAAAAAATTCGAATTTCTAAATTTTATGGAATTTGGAATATTAAGATTGAGACTATTTTAGAGAAACTCATTTATATAAATTATCAATTATTTTGAAAAATAGCAATTTTGTGATTATTATTTTTTCCGAATAAACATCAATTTACGAAATACATTTTATACACAGCTTAAAACTTCAAATATGCTCTTTTAAATTATATACTATTTTAATTGTTTTACTGTATTATTCTATTTTTTCCAATAAATTTTTCAGTTATATAAAAAGCTAAGAATATAAATTCATTTCACAATTTTATAGCAATTCAAAGCCCAGATTTTCTTTCCTAAATTATTTCGGATGCAAAAAAACTGAATATCGTTCTTCATAATTTTCACAATTTATATCGTTCTGCCAAACGATAAATAATGCTGGCATTAGCTGATGAAAATAGCGTTTAACTATTTGTCTTTGATGCTTCATTTTGTAAATGGCTCATCATAAAGATTTTGTTTAGGTAGATTATTCCTTAAACAAACAAACAAAAAACAGTAGAGGAAAATGCAAATATTTAAAATAAAAATGGTATATATAATAAACTACTTTTTATTCATCCACTCGAGTTCAAACACATTTTTTAAACTTTTAGTGGGACACTCGATGTAAATGCAGTTTCTTCAAATATTAATTAATTTTTAACACTTCAAATAGAGCTTTAGCAGTTTGTTATGAGAATTGAAGTCAACAGGCAGTATCTCAATAGGTAAAATGCGGAGATTTCTGTATTTTTCGCTGAAGGTGACGAATGCGATTGTTGCGAAAAACAATATTTTTTTACAAATTATCTATATTATTTGCAATTTTTTAATGAAAAGTAACTGAAATAAAAAAATTTCTTTGTTGATCTAAATAGGAATTGATTCATTTTTTTAAACTTTTGCAAGCTGGATGGGTGAAATACGTTTCGATTCAATATTTGAATCTTGCAAAGTGAGATATTTTATTACTGCTGCCAAATATTTATACTTTTTATAGAGTAATAAATGACATTTGCTTGCTACCTTTCTATTTAACTGGAAATTTTTAACCTTTCCGTTTTTGTAATGAAAACTTATTTTGTTTTAGAATTTTTGCATAAAAAAATTGATAAAAGTTTAATGAATGATATATACTTCTTAGTAAATAATATTTTGGTTGTATTTTAAAAATAAATATGGCCTAAAAATTTTGTATTTTTTCCCCTCTAATTATTTGTTAGCGTAGCAATTACCTAGACTAGGTCTAGGTCTAACTAATCATTTTCGATGATGTTTTATTCTTTATTTCAAGGAAGCTGAAGGCTAACAAAAATTATGATTTTTCTGAAAATCATAATATTTTATTATCAATTTTTTTTATTTACCGCTTCTGGAGCATCGATTTTTCCGCTTTTAGGATTATCAGAAATTGTAAAGATGGTTGTCACCTTTGGCGACTTATCAAGGACAAGAAATTAGGACTCGCCAAGAATGTCTGCTATATATCCGATCCTCGATACCGACGCATACGTATTCTAATAGTCACGTGATTGTTTCAAACCTTTTTAAATTGGTAATTGGCTTTAATTATTTAAGTCAAACAATGCCTCAAAAATAATAATGTTTTCAAATGATAACATGGAATTTGAGAAAGCAGATTTCAATCATTTTTATTTTGTTTTGTTTATCGTAATAATTTTTAATGCTATCAATGGAAACATCAAAATTATACAAAAATCAAACAATGACAAAAAGTACACATTTTTAAATTTTTATATAAATTTAAATATTTTACTTTTTCTTGATTGGCTTTATTTTTGTATAAGTACAATTTTAAAGCTATTCTCCCTTACGCACTAAAACTACGAAACATTTTTAAAAATCCGGGCAATTGGGCAATTTCTAATTCTTATACAATTTTGTGTTATGCATGTCATCTGGTACGTGCTTCATCTCACCCCACAAACAGAGAGCTTCCCTCAGTTGAATCATTTCCATTAGCATCCCCCCTAGGGTATTCGTAAAAAATGGTGACGGAAAACTTCTGACTGGGGGGGGGGGTTGATTCTTGCCTCTTTCCTGTGCACAGAAATGACGAGGGACTGCAATCTCTGTACAGATGTCGTTACGTGCTTCTTACGGGAGTTGCATGGCGACCGGTGATGACTCTTGTTACCAACAATGGTGCATGCTTGTACCGGTGTGGTACTCCGGACATTCAATTGATACTGAATGTCTTGTGTGTGGTGGAGCAACCTTTTGCATTTACCTCATTCCCAGAGTAGACCACAAGAAAAGGAATAAGAAGCCGTCATTGGAGACGATAATGAAAGCAAGCTATACTTTCCGGTTGCTGTCCATGATATATTTAAATCGATTTTATGTCAATATTTACTTTAAAATAAACTTCTAGATAAGCATGGAAGCTTTCCAGTCTGCATAAAAATTAATTTTTCCGAAAAGATAATGACAAAGAAGGATTTTATAAGGGTGCCCTTATCCCCTATACTGAGCGATGCTTTATTCGAAGATATAAGATCGAAATATTTGAGACCTAATAATGGTACCATTGATATTATAGAACTGGTTAGACATGTTACTGCCAAAAAAAGAGTACTGCATATTAAGATTAAGGAACTGTCAGAATTTTCTTTAGAAGATGAACGTTCTCGAGGCTGTTGTGGTGTGATTAGCCTCTGGATGTATCACACATCTGCTCGCTTATTGATTATGCATTGCTTTAATATTTGCAAAACAGCGTACATTTTATTTGTACGGGAATATAGAGTTTTTTATATTACATGTTAGCTTATAATACTTACTTCTGAAGAGTGGTTATATTTTATTTCTTATGAATTGTTTCCATAAGTTAATGTTCATGATTCCGCTGAAAAATCTGAATTGTATTTTTTAAGTTTTATTTTTGTTGAGCACATCTATTGTTTTCACGATAAAAACATAAATAAATCCAGTTTTTTACTTTTCTGTATTTTTACAGGGGGTTTCAGTGAACCGTTTCAGAACTTCTAAGAGAGGTAGGGTACATCCTGTCGAACCAAAATCATATACCCATCGGTAGTCAGAAATACTTTCCTTTCACGGTAGACGGAGTTGTGCGAAAAGTCCGAGCTTTCGTGCAGGGACTCTTCATTTCGCACAAGAACGCAGAGTTAGTAGGATGGATGATTACACGATCGCAGAGTTAGCCGATATGCATTTGGCGCATGGGGCTGGAAATTGTAGTGGGCGCCAGCTGCACAGCGTTTGTACGCGGATCGATATCCGACGAGGCCCCCGGTCCCGGTCATAATTTCTTTGGAAGACTGCACCGGAGTTTAGCTGAGACAGGTTCATAAGAAAGAGTTCACAAGGACAGGGTAAGAACAACACGGACTGCACACGCCAAGCAGAATGTGCTGCAGCCTGTACAGGGGAATCCAAGAACGAGTACACGAAGTGTAGCAAACGCAGTCGGAGTTTCTCATTGCAGCGACTGGAGGTTTCTCCGAGCAGAAGACATCCATCCGTTTTACGTGCAACGTGTCCAGACACAGAAACTGGAGGATTATGTACCTTGCATTGCTTTCGCACAGTGGCACCTGAGAAAATGTGCTACAAATCCCCTTTTTCCTGCTGAAGTGCTGTTTTCCGATGAGGCATCATTCTCAAGGGAAGGTATTTTCAACGCGCATAACGACCAAATCTGGGCTGTCGAGAACCCGCTTGCAATACGACGTCGTGCAGCACAGAAACGATTTCCGGTCAATATATGGTCCGGTATTGTGTAAGATCACCTCATCGAACCTTACTTGTTACAGGGTCGTCTAACCGGACCTACTTACTTGCTTTTTTACAGCAAGTATTGCCACGACTTTTAAGAGATGAACAGATTTCTGCATCGACGCAACAGACAATGTGGTTCCAACACGATTTAGCCCATTTCCATTATAGCGGAGATTTTCGTAACTATCTGGATGTCACATTTGTTCAACGAGGGAATGAACGTGGGGGTCCCGTGCGTTGACATGTTCGGTACCCGACCTATTAGGTCTTGATTTTAAATTCTAGGGTCATATGAAATCGCTAGTTTATGACACCCCTGTTGACACTGCTGAGGAGCTCGCTGCAAGAATTGCAGTAGCTGTCTGGGATATTCAAGATATGCCTGGAGTATTCCAGAATGTTCGGATGTCCATGCGTCGGAGATGTGAGGTATGCCCGTGGAAGAAACTTCGAACACTTACTTTAATCCACGTACCTTTTGCTACTTTTCATCCATTATTAAAACGATTTCTCATTTACGGTCTCTGTTTTTTATGGTGCTTCTGTGTACAACACCGCTTCAGGAGAGAATATCCGACCTCACATTGCTTTATGATTTCGAGTTGTCAGGATGTACCCTACCCCTCTTAGAAGTTCTAAAAGGGTTCACTGGAACACCCTGTATATAATGTTCATTTGACTTTCCTTTCCTTTTCTTCCTAACATCAAGTTAAAAAAATGAATATTTCTTCTTTAGCTTTCTAAAACGGAAAAAAAACCACGTGTTTAAGCATTGGATGAAAGAAGGAAGTCAATTTGAACGGTGAATCAATCTGCTCGATGTAGGCTTTTTATGGTCAGTCTTGATGGCAAAGTTTTTGGCATCAAGTCAAAAAAATCATATTTGCAAAATTGCTGAAACTCAACAAATGTGCGTCTGATTATTGAAACGGTATCATTAAAGAGAAAATTATTCAAAATTTAATCCGATGCAATATTTATTTTCAAGCAACAAAGATTTTGGAACTCATCTTGTAAAAACACCAAAAATCGAAATTAATTTTACATTAATTCAAATTTCAAATAAATGTGAAGGGCATTTTCCTACCTTCTAAGGTATGTATATGTCACATTTAGTAGCTATGAATTAAATAATCATTTAGAACTTAAATAAATACATCAATACTCAGTTTTATTATTAGAAGAAAAGGTTATCTTTATAACTTTTGTATTTATGTAATTTGTATTGATTGGTATTTTTACCAATGTATTTGCATTATCTTTTGTATTTAATCTCCATATTCTTCACAAGACAATATAAATTTGAATTCACATCCTCACTCTTCAAATCCGATGTTCTATTTAAAACTATGAGTCTATTTTAAGTCTAAAACCTTATTTCAGTTTCAATTTATATGTTTCATGTAGAAGCTTTATGTTTTTATGTTTCGATTACAATTTATATGTTTCGGTTTTATGTAGAGGCTTATTATGAAGTAGAGAGAAAAATTCAACGACTTTATATTGAGCCTTTTGATTGAACTCGGCTTAAAATTGTAAATGCTGCAAATTAAAACTGTAAACATCGTGTTCAACTATGAAACTGGAATGGAATTCATGAGTAAAATTCAGTTTTAAAGATATCTATTTTTGTCACCACTAGAAAACATATATTTCTTCAATTATTTTTATAAAAAAATCATGTGGTATGTATCTTGAGCTGTTTTTATTTATCGTTTAATTGTAGCTTGTTTTGGCTACATGTTGAAATGTAAGAGAAGTAAGTCGTTATTTTAGTTTTGCCTTCCTGAGGTTCCAAGGTTACGATGTAGGAAAACATAATGTCTTTTTAACTAGAGATTAAAAAAAATTCTTGTTTTACTGGTCCCCAGGACTTTGGTGTAATCTGACCAATCTCCGTAATCTTCTGTTATTTCATCCAATAGTAAAAAAAGAAAATTTATGACAGCAAAATTACTTGAAAATGAGTAAACATATTTTTATTATTTCTTATAATAAAGGTCATTGTGAATGTGTTTCGCATTAGAAAATAAGGCTCGATGACAATTTTGGAAATTTAAAATTCTTTATACGATAAG
>JAOUZG010000809.1:0-22025 GCA_026289955.1 Argiope argentata | reverse complement strand
ACACTTTATTATATGTACAGATTAAGTAAATAATGTAATAACAAAATGAATGTCAATAATGTTAAGTAACAAAGGTAAAATATTATTAGAATAAAAGCAGGAACATAAAAAATTATCAAGATTTATTAAAAATTAAAGATTGTAAAATGGCAGAATAGGTGGGAAATTGTTTAATTGGATAAAATATTCCCCCGGAATCTTGCATTTTAAATATTGCAGTTATAATATCCAGCCTAACAAAGTCTTTATCTCGTTCAAAATGTCAAATTGCATCATATTCGAATTTTAGCAAGTAAATAACTTAATACAAATGAAGATATGGGAAAAGATAGGGAAAATAGGGGAAAAGGAAGCAACTACTACCACGACCTCCGATAACTACTACCCAAAGGATAAGGGGGGCTCCGCAGATGTTTCGTGACCTTGTTTTACAAAAGGGAAAGGAAGAAAGCGTCTCGTCTGCATCACCAGACGTCTCGCCCGAACTGAATATCAGGGGGTTGAAAGTTTGAGTTATTGTTTCAGCATTATCTGCTTGGAAAAAAATGGAGAAATTTAATAAAGAACCAGATGAATCTGCGTAAATCATTTAAAAAAACCCTCTTTCTTGACGAAATTCTGTACCAATTATTTTCTACATTGTGGTCAGGGTTTCTTTATTCGCACATCGCTTCGTTACGTCTTGCGTAAAAATTCCATTTATTTTTCACGGGTGTTTTTGATCTTATACAGATTTAAAGTAACAAACTTTGATTATTTACTGCCAGTGGTCATGCAATACATTATTACCCGTTATTTCAGGAGATTAAATTTTTTGAACTGGAAGTAATTATGTTCATTAAATGAAGAAAAAGAAATGCATTAAAATTCTGCTCATCGGAAAATGACTCAAGAATTTTAAATATGAATATCGAATGAAGATAATATTAGGATGTTTCATTCCTGGGATTTCAGAAAATATTTAATTACAACTAGTTATAGTAAATGAAAAGGCTTTTATCGGTTTAACAACTATTAGACAAAAGAAATATTTATATTATGCGATTATAAACTTTTTAAATTTTTTTTAAAGAAATCATAAAATGACGCGCATTTTTATTTTGCAATAATTCCAAGTGTTATCTGAGAAATAATAACAATTCTTGTGTTAAAAACAAAAAAATAAATGTCTTTACATAGTAGGTAAATTTCAACGTTTCTATTCATTTGTAAATTATTTTCTTAACTCTCTTTGTTTCGTCTTTGTTTTGAGGAGATTAAGAAATCTAGTTAACCCTCAGTATTTTATCTTTGAAATTCGATAACTTCCTTCAAGTTCTTTGAAGAATTCTTTGAAGGTCATTAACCATTCGAACTCTTTTGCGCTCTTTATCAGTCGAAGTCTTTTACCTAACTAACATTCATAAAGTTTCTGTAGTAAAATTTTTTTTCTTCCCATGTTCTAAAAAACAAAATGCCTTATGCCTGGGTGAACCACCTAAACTCGTCCGATTATTTTAGAAAGAACTCTACACAATGGAAATGCAGATTACTTATATTACTCAAGGGGTGTGCTCTATTTTAATGAGGAAAAGAATTATAGTGTTGAGGCATGCGCAACCCCCATCTTCATTAAAATTATCGAAATAAATCGCTTTCTAAGCTAATGAATATTAAAATTATTAATGAGACGCATGCCTATAAAACTAATACGTCATTAATAAATTGGACTATTAATGTTACTTCCGTACGCGTTTCAGCTACCACCAGAAAACACGAAATTCTCAACTTATATGAAGAAAGTGAAAGAGCTTTTGTGGAAATCGCTCTATGGTCATTCATGCAATCGGGCCATGCGCTGACTGCGTGCCCGAAATTTAAAGTCAAAAGTGAATATATGCTTCCTTTGTTTTGATAACTGCACTATAAATTTGTCCACTGGAGACACTGCCGCTTTCAACGATTAGAGTGGATTATAACGAAAGCGTGGAATTTGATTTAAACAAACCTAACAAGTTTTTCGGAATTTCGCCGCCTAAAAGAATATTTTAATGAATTGCACATTTAGAATATATTTATTGCAGAATCTTAACTTGTGCCAAAGTCGCCCGTTCCGAGTTTCTGGAAATTCAAAGAGCATGGCGTGAAATGCTGTCTTTGAAATCGGTCTGACTTAAGATATTTTCAGCGCCAAAAAAGCCACAATTCAAGATGGTTTGCAATATTCAGATATGGGTAAACACAGATCGCAAATGAAAAAAAAATAACGTTTTAAAACATGTTTTCAGCCTCTCTTCTGCTTCTTCTGACAAAGAGCATCTGCTACAAGAACATTGATATATTTTCAGAGGCGGAACCTTTTCATTCTGTAAGAACGAAGCCTTTTCTCACCTGTTGACCCATCCTGCCATGTCACTGGAGCTCTCATATTTACATCCTGTATGCTTTGAAATGTGAAACTTTGCGCACTAATAGACAAAACTGCTATTGCAAACCATTATGCCATTAGAACTATGTTGTACAAATATTCAGCTCAAGCCTTTTATTTAACTGACATTTTTAAAGCCTCTTTAGCTGCCATCTCTATGAGTTCCCCTCTTATAATGCAATTGTGACTTTTTTTGAGTTACTGAACTTTTAAGTTATATTTTAGTTAAATTTTAAAATTAATTATGTTCATAAATTTTCAGACATTGTTCCAGCTATAATTCTTCAGATTAGCAATTTCTTAAACATTTCTACGTTCTATTTGGATGATATGTTCAGTTTTTCTTTTTCCGAAAGAGTTTCAAAATTATTAAACATTATTTATTTTCGCTCAAATTATAATTTTCTTGGAAATCACATATGTATATTGTTTCTTACGATTTGGTAAACGTATAATTTTAAAATAGCAATAAAAATAACTCAAAACAAATAAAAATTCATCAATCAATTTCAAAATTGAAATCATTTTTTTTTCAAAGATGACGTATCTAAAAATTATGAATTTTCATTTGAAATTAAAAAGAGCTCAAAAAATTGTTTTGAAAAGGGTTCTGATTTATTGTTGTTTGATTTTGGAAATTATTTTAAATAAATAGGTAAAGATTTGTTTTTACTTTTTTATTTGCGAAATATTTATTCAAAATAGTCTTGTGATTGTCCAAACATTTAAATTTCAAATTTTAATAAATATTAATAATTCAAATCACCCAGAAATGAGAAAGCAAATTTTTTAAAATTATTTCATTTTATTTGAGTTGAATTGAGCTGGGTTTTTGTGGCAAAAAAAACAATCTTTGGCTAAATTGCGCCATATCCTCAAAATTAATTTATTTATCAAATTACAAGAACATTATTTCATTTGAGAGCATGATCTTTTAAAAATTCTTTGAGCTAGAAATATGAAGTTCGGTTTAAACCTTTTTTTCCAAATTTGTTGATTTCCGGGAAATTTTGAACTACAAAAGAAGACCGTCTGTTCATTTGCCCGAGCACAAGTGAACAAAACCACTATGAGAGCTCGATAGTTAGTGTTTAATTCAATGATAAATTTTTTTATAATATATATGCATGAGAAATTTAAAACTAAATCCTCTGAGAGATTAGTTTGTGCAGATGCTTTCTACCAGGGCTTCCAAAAAAGTGTTTTCTCTCCTTTTAAACTTTTATTGCGCTCTTCATTATCGACTGGCCCCATTTCAAAGCGTTTGTAAATTCGAAATCACAAAACTGCAATTATAAACATGCGAGATCATGATGTTGTTTCCGTTAGCTGGTTTTGAATAACTGAAGGCAAAAAATAATCGAACGCTCGAAATCGCGTAAGCAATGGGTGTAAAGGGCAACATTGATCAACATATTTCAATCGCATTTAATTTTTACCTTCTTTTACCAGTATTGCATTATTTTTATTACGTTCGCTTCTTTGAAAGAAGTTTGAAGAGTTTTGAAAGATTGACCTGCTTTTGCCAGTATTTCTTTTTCAAACCGGTTTAAACTACTTGATAGCTTAAATTAATTAACGCAAATAATAGAAAATAATAATATTCTCACATGATAACTGGAAATTCGCGATCGCAGATTCAATTTTTTTTCCTCGTTGTTTTTTTTTTTGTTGTTGTTTGTTTCGTGCATGAACTTGTGACTTCAGTTTCTCTTATTTGCTATTATATAGTCAAAAAGAATTGTCATTAGACTCTTTCTTAGTAATCGTTCACCAAAGTCATGAGGTTATTGCACAAGCACCCTTACTATGAAGCATAGAGATCTCATGTCCAAGACTTGAACAATAAAACTTAGAACACATCTTAATTGAAAACATAAACCGAATTCCACAGTATTTTGTGAGTGTAGAGCGTTCCTGCCCTGCAAATAGAGCTCTCCTATTTACACCCCCAATTTCTCTGAAATCTTGCTTACTTGTCCATACCAGTGGTATTGCAAATTATCAAACCATTCGGTATTTTTTGTGTTCTTTATCAGTCTATTTCTATTCTTTAACTGACATTTTTTAAAGCCTTCCACAGCTTCAATTTCTCTTAGTTCCCATTTTCGAGTGTAAAATGGGTTTTTTTTTCTGAGTGACTGAGTTGCCATCTAAACTCGTTCCAAACTTTCAGAAAACCAGTACCCAACATAATCCTAAATGCCTAAATTTTTATAACCTTCAAATTATAGACTGTAGAAGTGTTATTTTGTCAGTATGTATCACAATTGCCACTGGGGGAAATGGAAATTTTATTTTATGCACACAGAAAGAGGTGGGGGGATGTTTTTTCTCAGTATAGGCTTCATCAATTAAATGAACCAGGCTTTGGCTACGTGCTCAAAATTATAAGACGGAAGAGTTTTAATGGTTTTTTCAATTTAAAAACCTCCTTTTAATGCTCTCTTAAGATGAAGCGGCTGCTCATGAAATTTGGTGTAGGATGTAATGGGGGCTTGGAAAATCGTCGCAGCAAATATAACACATTTCGTCTCTGGAGGGAGTATTTTATAGAACTGCACTTGGAGCATACGTTTACGATCATTACAAATTTAATTTCAAAGAAAAATCGCATTCGATACAACCATCATATCTTTCTTTTAGCATTCGAATCATAACATACTACCCAATTCGCAGCATTGCATTCTGGGAAACCGGACATTACGTGCTATCTTCGAAATGGATCACAATTATTGGAATTATCAGAATGTACCAGATGTTTCCACAAATTCCGAAGTCACAAAGGTTTGCAAAATTAGAATCGGGTAACCCCACTTTAATGAGAGAAAAAAGTTTAAAGGCGAATTCTTCTGCGAAGGGATGTTTCGTGGGCTTCTCTAACACGAATGCTAATATGCACAGGACCTCCACCTTGGATAAATATTTTACTAGAAACATACTAGAATGCTTCTGGATCAGGAACTGTAATATATTCTGTAACAAAGAGGCATACCGTTGTATGGTTGTCTTATCAACACAACTCTCGCTGCGTTTTAAGCAAGCAAATTTTTAAGAGAAATACGGGCAAAAAAGATATGATACTGACTGTTCACACCTTCTTGCGAACAGCCGACCACCCCGCCGCCACTGAACGTAGCAGTATAGAACTGATTTGCAGAGAGTCTACACCAACCTCCACTTGCTGTTGAGAAAAAAGGAACCTGCATGAATGAGAATGGATTGTCTACTTCAATAATTTAGGAGTTCAGAGCATCGAAAGAGCTTTCCAGATGAAAAGATGCTGCTCACGTTCAGAGGATATTCCAAGATCATTTCGAATCAAACTCAAAGTGGGCAAGAAATGGAAGTAAGAACCTCTGACGAATAAAGAAAACACGTAAAAAGCAACCCTTTCCCGGTATAAAGCTAGTATAAATAATGCCAGGTGGCATCGTTCGCGAACATTTGAAGTGTTGAATGAGAGGTTGGTCGTGAGAGATTTGAAGCAATTCTAATTTGTCTACATTCATTCCAATAAAAAACAAAAGCTTCAATTTTATGTTTCGAAAATGGAGTCGTCGTATTTGATATGCGTAACTTTCGGTAGCAGGAAATAACACAAATGAGCCAAGTATCCGCTGCGTGTCCTGAATTGAAATTTTGAGCGCATTTTCATAAACTGATATTCTCTAAAACACTACATGTTTATTATTATGATATAAAATATAATTTCCTGACTTACTATTAATGATTATTAGTTATTATTACAACGAAACACATTTTACTACTGAGACTGTGTATTTATGTAAAATGATATCAATTGGTTTCACTTCTCGGACTATATTTAAGTATTGGGAAAAGTGGTGAGAATTCAAATCGGCTAAACTTATGCACACTCTTGTCGTCACTCCAAAACTGCTTCCGTCGACTGACCAATCCTTGAGTCTCAAGCATTTTAACAACTATTACAAATGCAATTTCTTTACATCTACAAATAAATTTTTAAAAAAGAGTGCATCTGAGTGACATGGTTTATTGGAACTCTACAGGACAAAATGTTAGTCATGGGATTACTATTTTTTGCAAATAAGCTTTTTAATTTAAAAAAAGGAACTTTGTAGCTGTTTTTTTGCATTTTTGGATTTTGAAACCACGTGAAAACGAATTTCGGCAAAACCGAACTTTTCACAGTATTCAAATTTTTTTAATTTACATTTTCATTGATGCTAATGCAATAGAATGCAGTTTTTTTCCAATTCTGAACAAATCATTAAAATATTTGTGTCTTTTTTATAAAAAATATTTTTTTTATTTACTTTTAAAATATTGGAATAATTTTCATAGTCGCTAACAATATTCCACCCATGATTTCTCTTCCAATGTTAAAAAAGAAATTGGGAAGAAACGGTGCATTCGTGATTTCTGCACTTTCGTTAAAAAATAATCACGTGATCCGTTTTCGTTTCAATTTTCTTGTTCTAAAAGTGAAGATATAGTGTCTGAAATGGGCCAAGATCAAATATTTTTAAATTCTAATTCTAGAAACTACATTTCTACCTAGTTGTCTAATTGTATGCCACTGTTATAGCTTTGAAATTTCTCGAATAGAGAGATTTATGTTGAATCAGAGATATTTGTAGTGAAGAATATTTCAAAAATTAAAGAAGTTGCGTCAATTAATAGGAATTTAGTCTAAAGAAAAAGTTAAATGTTAAGAATGTTTCTCTCTTTATTTGAAGGAAATAGTTCAGGTTTAATCATTTTTGCTGAAATTTAATTTTAAAATTGACATCAGTTTGTAGAAAAGCAAAACAATATTTACTGAAAAGCGTTTCAAGGAGTACGAATTATATATGCATCGCTTTATAAATAGTAAAATAACTTTGATAATTGAGTAATTGAATACAAGTTTCTCAAAAATGTTGAGATAAATTTTCAGCAATTATTAATTCTAAGAATATTTCTAGGCCATAAAAAGGGCTCGTTTTCATGGACTGAGAATTATTGAGATAATTACATGTATGAAGTCCTAAAATTTAGAAGGAAAAAAAAACTAAGGGAACTAAAACCCTTAATGGTGAAAAACGATTCAAAGTTGGAAGTTGGGCAACAAAATCCTCGTCATCTGATAATGTGTTAGATTAGATTACCGAATATAAATATATTTCTTATAAATTAGTTTTTGTATTCCAAAAAAAATCAAACAATTTTTTCTATGTTGTATTATTTCAGAAGAGACTGTGGCTTGTTGAATGTCAGAATTCAAAATGTTACTTAGTTGGAATAGATCTACGAAGAAACTCAGTCCCAAACAATTCTACTCAGTTTGAGGGAGCCGGTAGCTGAGGAAAAAGAAGAAAAAATGAACCATTAGTGCATAAGTTGATGAAAATAAGGAGTGCTTAGAGGCGCTTAAGATGAAAATTGCATCGTTTCTTTACAAGCAGTGAAATTTCGGTGGAGGCTATGAAGGTTTAACAGGCAAAGTCCATTGAGTAGTGAAGAAAGCAAACTCGAATAGAACTATGCAGTGGAAATAATTTATTCCCTCATTGAAGCAATTTTACTTGGTTTTGAGGTCATTAAAAATCTTTCTTGAAAGTTATGTCATGAAAACATGTAGGTTTTATTGAGAAACTTGTATAGATTATCTTCCCGGACAAACCAGGAAGCATCGGTTGTGATACAAGATATCTCATTTTAAAATTTTGAAATTTATTTCGGCTTTCTTAGAAAAGTCCCCAAATCTGTGCATTGTCAGGGAGGATAGTTATTAACACTTGTTTGTACAATAACCTTTCATTTTTCAGTCATGGGGGGGATATCTGTAATTGAGTGGGACGATGACGTAAACTTCACCTCAGTGCCGATTTTTGCAGTTGTTGATATGCATTTTGAAAGTGTTTATTGTGCGGAATCTGGACAGATTATCCTAAAAGAATGCGAGTGTAGGCAGGGGCTTCTTCTGTTGCCATCTCCCGAAGAGAACATGCCTGGTCCTTTTCCATCTGCCATGTATACGTCACATCCTTCACCAGATCTCAAAGTTTTCAGGATACTTAATTTATTTCCCTTTTCTCTTTGCAAAATTTGAGATGCTGCCCATCGTAAGAACAGCAGTAGGAACAACCAACGGGGATTTTGTGTTTTCTTAAAGAGTTGCGTTCTATACGAAAATTTTTGAGCCATTGTTCCAGGATAATCGACTGGTAGGCGAAGACGGCAGTTCTTTATTTGTTGGCAGTTAAGTGGCAGTATTTGAAAAAAAAAATATTACTAAGAATTTTAAAGGTGTATTATTCAGGAAATAAAATTTATTAAATTTCGATAAATTAAATATCTTATAAGTAGGAAAAATTAAAAAAAAACAATAGAATTTCTTTACCATTGCAGCATTTTAATGTTTTTTTTAATTCCGTTTTGAGTGCAAATTCTCAAAATAGGAATCCGAAGATTTAATGGGACTGAAATTCACAACAATGGAATAGAAATGTTCCGTATTACAAAATTTACAAGACTTGTTATCTGATGCAATTTGCACTACCTGAGTATTATTTCAAGTTTCGGTCTTGTATGGGATTCTTGAACTATGAATCCTGCGCTGCACATTTTGTGGCAATCTCTTTCCTTTATTTCATTCAGATACAAAACGCATCACGTGATGTATCTCTTTTGCGTAGCATTTGGGATTGTAGTCGAGTCTCAATTGCAAAGAATTATCGATCTCTTCATAGCTATTAAGGTTTGCGCTCTGCATTTTAGAAATCCCATAGCATTGCTTGAGAGAGTTCCTGTGACGTTAAAGTGTCTCTCTTAAGTTAAAAAACTATTTTAAAGTCACTGAAAGAGCAAAGCAATGTCAAGGCCCCATTTGGACGAAACATACCGAACTAAGCCTTAAAATTGAGTTTTTCGAAAAATTATGAATGGCGTGAACAATCACAGATTTGTAAAATACTATTTTAATGACGTGCATTTGACATACCACATTAAAACACAAAACGCTTGATTTATGTATCGAAATTGGAGCTGATTTCGCTTGCCTTAGATTGTTGATATTATTTATATTCATTAGATAAACGCGCTAAGCAACGGTGCGTATTGAAAGTTTAAGATGAGAGTTTTATAGAAGTTCTGAAGCCTGAAACCAGTGTTTGAAACAATAAGGAATTAGTTCAAACCCCCGACAACTGTTTTCTTCTAGTTGAAAGCAAATTGATCATAAATGAAGAATTTTATAATAAACGAAGATACATTATTGTCGAGGTTAGAAAGAAAAAATAATAGAATAGGGAGTTAAAAAAAACTCTTGTCAAACCTTTTAATCACCCTAGAAAGTTTTTTTTTCATTCGGCATTAAAAGCTTATCTTTCTAATCCCGGCGAAAACTCTAGGAAAAACTCCATGATTTACAAAAAAAGAACAATGCCATTTTTCTCATTTTTCAAAATGTTAAAATGTTAAAAAGAAACTAAATTATTGGCAAACAAAAACAAATTATCTCTGACATTACTGGTGGATGCATAATAAATTGATCAAACCAAAAATGTATTTGAAATTCAAAACTATTCATTATTCGCTGGGAAAAAATAGGTTTTTTAAACCAGTTATAAAATTTTGGAATATTGAGAATGTTACTGAATAAATGACGTCCCAACTTTATTTAAAACATAACTTTAAAAAAACGGAAACTCATGATGTATTTTTGCTTATTCCCCTTAACATATTATTATACCAAACTGATTTTTATATCATTTTTAAAATTTCAAAATCATTCGTTTTAATTATAGCAGTTGACACATTATTACTTTAGTTTTATTTTATTTTTTCAAAAAAAAGTTTAAAACTAAACAGCCTTTAATAAAAATAAAAATCCTTTTGTAATTTTATAGTGATACAAAAACCATACTTTCGTCTTTATTATTTATGATGCACGAGACACGATATTTTTCTTCGTTAATTTCATAACGATAATATTAGAATCAAAGAATAAATAATGTTAGCAATAGCTAATATTTCCCATTTAACTTATTTTATTTGAGGTTTAATTTTGAAAAAAGCTTATCATAATTTTCTGTTTGCTCAAAATGCTTTTAAATGAACCAAAGTTTAGAATAAAATGCAAATTTTCCAAATAATTCAATGTACATTTTTAATATTTTTTCACACTGCAAGCTTGGCGTACAAAATAATGTTCTTTTCATAGCGTAGTTTTTGCAGAGTGAGAAATTGTCTTGCAAAATATTAATATTTCTAAGTTTTCGTAAATTAATAAATGGCATTTTCTTGTTGTTTGGATCTCTGAAAATCATTCACTTCGTAATAATTGTATTTGGAATGGCTTTGTTTTTAAATTTTTTAACCCGTTTTTTCAAATTTAGCAATCATTCTTTGAAGAATTTTAATAGTCAAGTGACCTTTTGGTATCCCCTTCAAAGGCTGATATTTTCGTAGAGCAACCTTTGTGGAATCATTTTTTTTTTGGTAAACCTACTTAACGAACAAAGTTTGATATGGTAACTGTAAGGACATTTTGATTAGCAATAGCTACATGTCGAAATCTCAGCAAAAGTTTTTAGATTTTATAACAGATGCAGCATGACTTCTACAAGAAGTTGCATTATTGATTCATCTTCGTTCGTTCAAATCTCTTGATGAAAAATTAATATTGAAACAAATTTTCGTGTAATTATTTTATACGCTAAAGCAAATTGTCTTTCCTTCATTAAATCTGATACAAAGTTTTTTAACTTTCTGACCAATAGCTTAGCCTGTAGATATCTTTTAAGGAGGGTCCTTTAATTATGGACACCCTGTATTTCACGTTTCTCTTTGTTTGTCTCTCCGTATTCTTTGTGAGGGTGGAGAAAAAATTGTTTTAAGACTTTCTTGTTTTTACGTG
The DNA here is from genome assembly GCA_026289955.1 of Argiope argentata. NCBI lineage: Eukaryota > Metazoa > Arthropoda > Arachnida > Araneae > Araneidae > Argiope > Argiope argentata. The sequence goes on along the minus strand of JAOUZG010000809.1, from coordinate 10,734 downwards.
GGCGTTCTATTACAATATTGAATGTTTCTCTGTTCTTAGCACATGTCTTAGATCTTATTTTGAAAAATAAATTCCATGTGTCATTCTCTCTTGAAGGGTGGTTAAAAAGTGGAAAGAGGGAATCAAAGGTAGAGCATCCAGCGTTCTCATTGAATGAACTAAAACTAAGGAGATGTGTTCTGTGGGGACTTATTTGAGTTTTATCAAATGTATTACTTTTCTGGGATTCGTATTAAAAAGTCATTTTCCAGAACAAGTTCTTTTTCAACTCATATGTTCATCAGATAAAATGTCTTTTGCCTGCGTACCTGATCAGCTCCAAAATCTATAAGTTAGAACCTTCCGTAATGGATGTGGGTCCCCTGCGACCGAGAAAGTTTATTCTATCATCAAATAATATCCGTTTTCACTAAACCTATGTTACCAAAAATTTCATTGAATAGTGTGAGCACCAATAAAACTGAGATGAAATTCACAAATTGGCAAGATTTGTTCTATTGCTCTATACCACTAGAGAACACTAAAATCTTTTGTTGTATATGTAAAGAAATAGAAAGTATTTTGATTGAACTCTTCCCGGTTTTCATTTTTTAAGCATGCAATGCATTAGCTGTGTGGAAAGAATTAAATTATGAGCCGAATTTTACATTGATATTTATGTTGGTGTTTCTAGGAGGCCGTGTTGGAAGCTGTTTAAGAATATCGAATGTTACAAAAATGGCCGCGGGGTTTGAAAAATCAATAAGAACTAAACAGTGACAGAAAAACACCATTTTTTGCAATATACTTGTGGCAGCAGTGAAATTTCAGGCAGACAAACTTGCGAAATTAGACAAAAAATGGCGTTGCAAATTTCAACAGCAAACAGCGTTGCAAGCGATTTGAAAGATATAGAAGAAAAATGTTGTTGCAACAAGACAAAGTTTTGCACGGAATGAAATGTAACCGAAGGCCCGAAAAGCGATACAATAGAGGATCTGATTGAAAACCTTCAACGAACTGGAACGTGCTGGAATGGGAGGGTGACCAACCACGGTAACCACAGAGGGCAATGCCCAGCTTGTGCAACAGGTGATCCAACAGCGGTCTCGGGTTTCCATTCGCCGTGTTGCAGCTGTAGTCCAAATAAAACCATTGACCACGTATCGTCTCATTCGAAGTTTGCATCTCACTCCATACAAAATTCAAATTCGGAAACCCCTCGGTGCCGTTTCCTTAAATGCACGAGGAACATTCGCTAACTATATGGTGGAACGAAATAATGACGGGGATATCCATGCCGGCAGCATTTGGTTGACGGACAAAGCTCATTTTTACCTGGACGGCTTCGTCAATAAACAGAACTGTTGCATATGGGGAAACCCAAAACTCCATGTTGCAGTCCAATCGCCCCAGCATCGTGGTAAGGAAATGGTTTGGACAGCCATTTTTTCCAAAGGACCATTTTTCAGATCCGCGGAGATTTCTTCACCACTCCATCAGAACATTCTTCGTGAATTTATGACAGTACAAACTGTGTTAGAGGACAGTGCTAACACCTCGCGGTTTAGGCAAGATGACGACCGCCTACATCCCCCTCCGACGTCTTTGATTTCTTGAACGAACATTTCGACTATCGAGTGATTGCTTCACAGGAATCGGTGTGGAATGGCCTCCCTATTCACCAGACATAAACACCTGAACATGGTGGCTCATCAGACGAGGCCAGGTGAACCGCCACAATACAGAAGCAATTGAACTTGAGCTCCTGGATCAATACATCTGTTCTGCATGTGAAGCCACCCCTCTTGAGACGCTTTCATGGGTTTCTGCTCATTTCGTTCCAAGACTACGCCGTGTTATTGCTTCGCACGATGGATATTTGGAAAATATCGTAATTTAGATTTTCTATACTGCAGCGACATCTGGAATTTGAAAATTTAATGTTGTCCCAAGCATAATGCAGCAAATGGTGTATTTCTATGACTGTTGTTGTTGTTCTCGTGTTCATGGATCTGCAGTGACATCAAATTATACCGAAAGTCCTGATCACAGCTGCTGCGAGCAGCGGTGTAGCAGGACTGTACAGAATCTCCCGTAAAGCGATCCTCATCGGAACCATTCCCAACTTCAAAATACTAGTGGTCACCGCTGGGCATTCCAGGATGTGACTAGGAGTGAGCTGGACATCAGGGCAATCTTTACAAAGAACATATGATCTTGTTTTGTCTGGATGGATTTTCATGCCTCTATAGTGGTCGGTTCTAAGCCTTGTTATTGTAGATGTAATATCTCTGGGGCTATCATATTCAGTAATCAGGGGTTTTTTAAACGTATGAGTCATGATTCTCTGTCACGCCACTGCGTTAGCGTCAGCGAGTGTGATGGTGGTGCACTCATGAGCAAGATCTCTAGCCTCCTTGGCCAAAGAGTCTGCACACTCATTTCCTTCAATATTGACGTGTGCAGGGATCCAATGCAGGACACAGGATTTTCCCTTGCTGTTCAACTGTTCTAGGTGGACAATGACTTCAGAGGTGATGTTAGTCCCTCCATTTCTGATAGCCTCTAAGGCTGATTTAGAATCAGAAAAGAATGTTAGAACTTCTGTCGAATCAAAAGCCTGTTGATCATTTAAATATAAGGTGAGAGCTTCTCTGATCGCCAAGACTTCATTAGTGAAGTTGGAGGTGATTTTGCCAGTGTTAAATTTATGCTTGTGATATCTACCATCTGGATAGCAGATGAACACTCCTGCGCCTCCACTGTTCAGAGACTTGTCTGATGAGCCATCAGTGTAGGCGACAGCGAAGTTTTTATGAGAGAACTTCTCGATTGTTTTAGGTCCTTTCTGATTGAGAACACTGGAATCTTCTTTTTAGAGCAAGTCTGTAATAATTCCAAACCAAACATGGTATTATCTGGTGGTTTCCTTGGAAAGATGGGCTCCTGAACGAAATCTAAAGAGGAGTGTTCCCAATTGACTTCTTTTCTAGTGTCTGAATCGAACAGGAGAGTTGAGGAACGTTTAGGCCTTGTTGATTTCTTCCAATTATTGAATACTCTTGTAGATATATGATCTGCATTATTACAACGCAGTTTGTTGGTGAACCGGATGGTGGCAAGTTTACGCCTGCTCTCAAGGGGTGGTAGTCCACATTCTCGCTCGGCCTTTTCGTTATTGGTTGAGGAAACCGCACCTATAATGATTTTTGAAGCTCTATATTGGACTCTATCTATTTTTTCCTTTATAGAAGAAGAGGCTGGAGTCCAAATGGGGGCAGCATATTCAAGGACTGGTCTAATAACAGTGCAAAGTCATTTTTAGAGTTTGAGATTTTGAGCCCCATGCTGTTCCACAGAGTTTTCTCAGAATATTTAGTTTTCTCTGACTGATCCTTTATATTTTATTGATTTTTCAAATAAAGCGGTCATTTATGAAACACCCTGTATGTGCATTTGACTCATCACAACTTAATTCTTGCATATTATAATTTTATCTTGGAAATTTCAATTGGAAATTCGTCAACATTTCCTGCTTATTTGTTATATTTAGACGTTAGAAATTTATTTAAAGAAATATTATTAATAATACGCGAAATGTTTTCAGTGTCTCAATGAACAAAATAGAAGCGTATGTTGACGTTCATCACGAGAGACTGCGAGACTCACAGCTACTCATTATGGGATGAATGTATTTTCGCTGGATAATGTGAGAACTTCATTGTGATATTTTTCATGTTTTAATTATTAAAAAAAATCAGCCAAATTTGAAACTTTTCATGTAAAAGTTTAATTTTTTCATGCAGAAGTAACGTACAACTTGTGCATGAGTTGATGAAAAAGACCATCTTAGTGACACCCGTTTGAAATACCACTTGAAAAAACTAAACTTCTGATTTATGTATCGCAAATGAATGCGCCTTCTTTGTTTATTTTCTCAAACCGACTTTATTCATTTGAAAAGCGCCTCGTTAGTTGGTGCGTGTTGAAAATGTAAAGATTAGAATTTCCGCTTTATTTATTTATTTTCATAATTGTTCCATTTTCAGCAAACGTAGATTGTGGAGAGCATCTATTCTTTATTTTCTAAAGGTAAAATGTACGGGATTCAAAAAGATTTTAATTTTTTTTTGATATATTATTGACGCTGGAAAAGGAAACAAACATGGTAATGAAATTCTCAAATGATACAAAATGATTTTTTCATTCCGCTTTATACGTGGTGCTTTCAAATCTAATGCTGAAAAATTGTCGCCATAAAATTATCATCATATTTATTGAGAATCTCTCATCGACATTCTTTATTACCAAAATCCTACTAAAAGAAACTGTACTATATTTTTCCTTTTTTAATAAATTTTAGTATTCAATAAACTGCAGTAAAAATAAAATTTCTCATACAACTTTAAAACAGTCATAAAAAAGCTTATACTTTATTTTCTGTATTGTATTGGACATTCGAGCCAAGACTTACGGTTTTTCAAAACCGGTTTTGAGAAAGACGTTTTTGAAAGTAAATTTGTCACATATAAAAACCTATTTTTAAATAAATAAAACTGATTTGAAAAATTAATATTATTATATAAGAATTGTTTTGTTCAAAATTAATGCGTTATCTGTAAAAATATTGTTTTTATAGAAAATATCCAAATTTTTATGTGGAATAATATGCTTAAGGAATCATTTTTAAAATGTCAAAATGTCATACGAGATCGTTCATACGCGAGTATTTATTAAAAAATTAAGAATAATGTATCCGGGGATTTTACACATCGAACTGAATCAAGCCAGCGAAATTTCGAAAATTTAAAAATTGTGAATGACATTAAAAAACAGCGAAGTAGATTTGTTCATCAATTATTTGTAAAAAATTGAATTTTACTAATATGAATGTGAAATACCAATAAAAAAGTGAAAAAAGTCTTTCTTTATGTATAAAACATTACCCCCCCCCCACATCGTGCTTTCTCGACATCTGTAAACGTCTCTGCTATGTAAGCGCGCCATCTGTCGGCCGCCTGATCTAAATAAGAAATATATAGCTCGTGTTTAGACAACCTAAAACTTTCTATTCTATCAAAGGATAATTTTTCGTAATTCCCTAAAAAGGAGAACATTCAACAACGCGTTTGTTCATTTTATAGTATAAAATAATTTTTATCGATAGAAAAAGGGAATAAAATTATTAACTAAACTGCTCCAAAATATAATTGCTCACTGGAAAATTAATTGCATTGTAGTTAGATGCAAATTGATGAACAATTTGATTTTGTTATTGATTTATATATTAATCAATTCATGAAAAAGACTGTGTGTGTTAAAGCTCTAAAGAACAGAGTTTGAGACATATATATTCACTAAATTTCGCACGGTTAAGTTCATAGGATGTACTTGATAGCATTTTTATTGAAAGTCTAATGGAAACTTCATATTTTAAGGGGAGGACTCTACTTTCTAGATAACTTTTGGACAGATCACCGCAAAATATTAACTTTCTATTTTCTTAAAATTAAAAAAAAATTACATCACAGAAACCAATTTTATAACCAGCAAATTGTATTAATTGTTGAGAATATTTTTAAATGATTATTTTATTAATGTAACGAAACTCAAATGCAAAGTATCGGCTATTAAAAAAATAATTATTAGTATTTATTATTCAATTTCATTAAAGAAAGGTGTCCATTTTCAAACAGTTATACATTTTGCGTCAATAATTTAAAAGATTGAAAAATAACATTCCAGAAATCTGTCACGATAATTTACTATCATCGAAGTAGTAAATAAATAAACATAAACAAAGAAAATTTCTGGAAGCAATCAATAATCCTAGAATCTACCATTGAAGATAAATAATCAAATACTATGCAATGCAAGCAGCGGGTATTCTCAGATTCATGGATTCAAATTTTCAAACATTAAAAGTCGTTGGATTAAATGAGTAACAAATTTTATATCAAGTAATTTTCAGGAACGAATAACAGCTTACAGCAAAAGCTCTCCCGCTAAAAAACACCCTTTAGCATTGAGCACGTTTATCTCAATAGCAATGCACGTACAAACTGAATGTGTTTTTTTTCCTTAAATGTGTCTTACTTATCAACTCCTACTATTATTTCACACTCTCCCAATACATACCTTGTTCAAATTTTCAATCGTTAATGATATACTTTTTATTCATCCAATCGTTTTCAAATACAATTTTTCAACTTGTAGTGGATGATACTCAGAGTTATTTCGGTTTTTTTAAAATATTAATTCATTCCTTAAATCGAATTAATTTTCAATACTTTAAGTATAGTTTTAGCAGTTTGTAATGAAAATTGAAACCAGTATCCAGTAGCTCGGTCGATAAAATGAGAAAATTTTAGTATTTTTCCCGGGAAATAAGAAGAATGCGAGATCATTTTTTTTTCAAAAATCAATCATTTCTTTGATAATTATTTATATAAAATGTAATAATTTACTAAAAATGAACTTAAATAAATATTTTCTTTGTTGACTTAAGTAGAAATTGACTTAATTTTTCATTTTTGTATTTTATAAATTTTTACTTAATTCTTTATGAGGTATACCAAAAGAAGGCGTTGCTATCTTCAATAGCGAAACAAAGCTATTGAAGATAATAACGAATATTCGTTCTTCAAATCGAAAATCCGATGCCTGAATTCACGTAATCTTAGCTGAGAGTTAATTTCAAACGCTAACAGTTATTTAATCCTAATTTTGGCAAAAAAAAAGACGCTGAATGATCTGAAGGATGGATTTTTAATTTCACGATAACTTTAAAAACGTTTTTGTGTATTAAATAAAACATAAACATACAAAAGAAAAATCAATCTCATTACTAAGAGTCATTATTATTAAGAAAATAACTTTTGAAGTCTTATGCGAACAGAAAACTTATTTTTCTGTCCTAATAGTTTTAGAGGATACGACCATTGCTTTCCATACTTAATTCACGATAATCGCTTATTCAGCCATGATAATCACTCATTAAATAATCGAGATAACTCATCTCTCTTCGCACACGATTAAATTTCAGTTTCACGAATCCTTCCTGGTTTCTTAAGATTTTTTTTCGTCTGAATAAATTTTATTCGTCAGGACACATCCATATTTACATAGAGCATTCCTACAAATAATTTATAACTCACTTTTACCCGCGACTTCGTACGCGTGAAAGTTTTGATGTATATACATAAGAACTGTCACTGTGATCACAATGTAAAATGTCGCCAAACCATATCATTGTGGTGCCGTTCAAAATAATTTTCGCCAAAAAAATGTTGTAAAATTTCAGCGAAATGTCCGAATGCAGCTTGAAAAGTAGCCATGAACGTTTCCACTCTGTACATGCCAATTCAACGCGAACTGGATCAAGGCAAATGTGTAAATTTTCTACACAAGTTAGGGTAATACGGAATAGAAATTTTTAATTTCCTTTATTATGTTTTTTTTGGTACTTTTCCGTTAGCCTAGTGCAAGCGAAAAATCCCCAAATAATGTAGAATTCCGCCAAATTTCTTTGGCGATTTTTCGAATGCGTCCGGTTTACCGAAAAGTATAATTATTTTAATTCAAAAGTACTTCAGAGTGAACCCAAAATATCGATTAATTAACGATGTTTAATTATAAAACATCAAACCTAACAAAATAAAATGATTAGTTTTAAATAGCTGGTCAAAAACATTATCCTTACTCATTTGGCGTTGGGGAAATAAAGAATTTTGGAGAGAAAGTTAATTTTTAATGAATAAAAAAATTAACCATTCAATTAACCGGAATAAAGAGTAGCCTATGTCCTATTCTAGACTATAATCTATCTCTGTGAATTTCATTTAATTTCCTTCTGCTGTTCTGACGTGATAGACAAACATTATCCATCCATCCAAACTTTAACATTTATAAGAGTAGTACAGATTCAAGTAATTAGCTATGTGTTAAATAACTTCAACTGTAATAAAGGGCAAGGAAGGAACACGAATTGTTCGCAAAGTGAAATGTTTCTATTCAACTGCTGCCATTCGAATGTAAGTTAAAATAATAATTTCTGAGCCACGCGCATTAGCACTGCTTTAATACAGATATGACGAAATCTAAAACTTTCTGTGCATCAATTTCCATTTTTATAAAATTTTCATTTTTGATTTCTATCTAGCAAGAAAAGGCATTTTCAATTCCAGTGTTGTTGTTTTTCTGTTCGTAGTTGATTGATCTGCTTCAATTGCAATATTCGCTGCAAATCATCAAGTTAATCATGATCATTTCCGAAAACTGATAATTATCCTGTAAACAATCAATGATTATATATAAAAAGTCAAACTAGGCGATCCAGATAATGAACATAAATATAAACGCACAAAAGTTTGGAAAAAAAAGGAAAAAGTTGAAATCTGAAAACCATTGTTTTAAATTTACAAACAAATTTTAAAATTGAATGTTTGTAAATCTATTTAATGACTTCCAATCTGAGGAATCATCAAAATTACTGCAGCGAAACATCGAACAAAAAATGACGATGCAGGCAAGGTGAACGTTGGAAGTTTTTATGAATTTTCAATTCTCTTTTTTCCCTTATCTTTCAATGTTTGTATTGATGTCAATCTGAATCGTACATTTCAAGAAATTCCTTAAAATTTTAAATCCTGCATACTTATGAACAATTGGGCAGTTGTCTCATTCCAAATTCTAATGCCATTCGGGGTTGTTTGTGCTTTTTATCAGTCTTTGTCTAGTATTATTAATAAATGCAGATCTGTCTGTTCTTTTGCAAAATTGTCTTTTCAGAGTGAATGAATTGCCATTTAAAACTCTCCAATTATTTAAAAAAACACCCTCCATAATGCAAGCGCAGTGTCAACTCCCAAACCTCAAACGGTGAGGAATAGGACTGTGGTGTCGAGGGATGAGCCTCCCCTTTCCTAAAAACTGTGGCCCCAATAATCGATATCAGATGGAGAAACGTCGTGAAGGATTAAGAACTCGCACGTCCTTCACAGACTGCAGAGCTCCTATTCCCTACAGAATCCGTTGCGGTTACCGCTAGATAATGCGCGAAGCTTAGTTCAATTGCATAAACAGAAGTTCTTTATGCTATCGAATTTGTGGTGGGAAGTTATTTGTTATGGCAAGGCACCAGCTTCTAACTATATAAAGAATTTTTTCAAGATAGAACTGCCTTCTTAATAATAATATTTTTTACAAAAATTTTAACACAGTCTCTATTATTTTCAGCCTCCTCCTAGAATCATAACGTGTTCCATAGTTGAACGCTGTATGTTTTGAGAAATGCTACGAACATAACGTGAAACGCTGTCTTTAAAATCGTTTGGTGTTTCTTCAGGTTATCACGATGTACCAGATTTCACACACAAAATTTACCAGGGATTGGTTCATTGGACTTAAATCGACCACATATCTCAAAAAAATACTGAGCACTTAAGAATACATTCGTAGTCACATTCACTGATGCGTAATTCAGAAATTTGTAAAAAAAAATTCAATATTCTTCAAATACCACTAAAAATTGAAAATTCCTTGACTTATGTGCCGAAAACGAAATCGGGAATTGGCGTTTGAAACTTTTGATTTATCTCATCGAACAGCAATGGCACCTAGTGACTGGCTGTTGGAATTTCAGAATCATTAGAATATGTTCATAACCAGTTCCAGACTGTGCATCTCGCATTTATTATTACAATTGACTTTATTGTTTCGTCTTCTATTAAAAATGAACGTTTATTTTTGCCAATTTGTATTAACACCTACATGTTTGTTTTACAACTGAATTTACTGCTATTATTGACACTCATTTACACCATGTAATATTCATTGCTTTTTTTCTGGCATTGTTTCTGAGAAATTGCCGTTGTCTCCTGTCCAGTCCCAACTGTCCTGTGCATTTTAATTCTCAAGAAATACAATTGCTGCAAATACAATTTAAGATTTATTCATTTATTTTTTTGCAGAAGAATTTTCAAGGATCGCTAAAGAGCTTTTTATTATGCCTATGAGTAGTGTATTATTTTTAAAGGAGTGTAAGGTAATACACTTCTGTGAATAATATGAGCAAAGAATAATAAAGGAGTGTGTCTATGTGAAAATGAAAATTGGAGCTATACAGAACAAAATCTCTGTCACTGAGCTATCGAGTTTGATACAGTTGAAACAAATGAGTACATTGGACAATTTTTTAATTTTTTTAAAATAATAAACTTTATTTAATTCGTTTCCGTGTTAAATTTAAAGTTGCTTTTCTGAAGAAGCCTTTAGAAAAAGATTCACAAAACTGGCAATATTTGAATAGAAATGTTGCAAAATACCACAAATTACAAGAATGGCTGTCCGAAGCAATGGACACTGATTGTGTTGTAATGCATGCAACTGATTTGCGGCGTTGAAATGAATTCTTGAACTATTTATGTTGCACATTTCATTCCGGGAAATCATCTTTTTTTTTAGTTCACTGGGAAGGAGTAATCCGGGACGAATCTGTTTTCCACAGCATTTGTGATTGTATTTGCGTTCTGATTTAAAATCATTTTTATCTCTTTGCACTTAAGATACCTTCAGGATTCACCCTCCGCATCTTGGAAGTTCCGACCATGGACAAGATAGTTTCTGTGAAGTACACGTACCGTTTCATGAACATTTCTCAGAAAGTCCCGGCAAGGACAACGAACCGTCAAAGTCTCATTTTGACTAAACTTCTGGGGCGGCGGGGGTCAGCGATGAGGTCTCGGTTGGTCT
>JAOUZG010000797.1:15805-34066 GCA_026289955.1 Argiope argentata | reverse complement strand
TAACTAGAAGTGCAAACGTGTTTTTATTTTCACAAGTAACAAAAGGGCTAATTTACAGTAAAAATAACGAAAATCAACAAAAAAATATCTAAAATTAAAAATTTCACAAGTATTTGAAATAAACATGGGCAGATCTTTACCTCAAAAAATTGAGGATACATCAATGAAATTTGTGTGCCATATCACATACAAAGGCAGTGTCAATATTTGGTTACATGTCCTTTGGCTTTTATAATGTCCTCCAAACGTCTTGGTACCAAGTCGACCAATTTTTTGGTGGTATATGGAGATATTTTATCCAATTCTTCTTGTAACACTTCCTTTAAATGGGCTTTGTTCCTAATTTGGTGTTTTTGGACCGTTATTTCGAGTGTGGCTCACAAATTTTCTATGACATTGATGCCAGGGGACTGTAGTGGTGTGTGCAATTGCTGTTTACAATGAAAAAGACACCTCATTTTGATATTACGTGCCTTATGTTTGGGGTCGTTGTCTAGCTGGAAAATAAAATTTCCATCTAAACCCAATTTTTTTCACTTTCTTTAAGATTGTTGTTGAGTATATCTATATAAAGCTTATGATCCATTATGCCATCTATAAAAACTAAATTTCCTACCGCATTTGAAGCCGTAGAACCCCAAACCATGACGGAGTCACCAATATGTTTAACTGTAGGACGTAAATTTTTTGGATCCAAAGCGGTGTTCGGCTTTCTCCAAACGGTGCGACGGCCATCACTTCCAAAAATGTTGAATTTACTTTCGTCACTAAATATAACTTTCTTCCAAAAGTTATCTGTCTTCAATTGATGAGTTTTTGCAAACTCCAAACACTTTTTCTGATTTTGTAAGCTTATGAAAGGTTTCTTTCTAGCTACTCGATTGCTATATCCAGCATGTCTAATCAAATTTCTCACAGTTTCAGCACTTACACTTCTGCCCATTATTGGAGAAGTTTCTGCAGCTAGTTTGACTGCACTTGGTTTAGGATCAATCTTAATATCTTTCAAAATTTTCCTTTTGGCTACATCACTCAGAATACTTTTCCATCCCCTTCCACTTTTATTTTCAATTAATCCATCGCTTTTAAATCTTCCAATGATTTTCTGGACACACGAGTGGCTTCTACCGACAATTTCAGCTATTTCACGATAGTATTTTTATTTCTTAAATAACCTTAATATAAATGTTCTTACATAAATACTAGTCTCTCTCCGAGCAACCATTTTCCATTTAAAATCGCGACTTTAAATTCACATAACAGACTTCAAAAGACAAAAGTAGCAGTCGAAAAGGTTTAAGACTAAATTGGATACAAGGAATATGATTAGGGGCCCCGGCGCCCGAAGGGCGCCATCCCCGATCGGCAAAACTTAAAAAAAGTCCAGAGTTACGTCGTTTCCAGAGTGCGGAGTCCAGAGTTAGGTTAAAGCCCAGAGTTACGTCGTTTGTTCTGAAGTGCGGGAAATTTTTCGGGAAGAGCTTTAAGAAGTAATGGGCACGATGGCAGCTTGGCAATGAGGTTGCTTGAATGAAGGCGGGCGTGCCAGATAGCAGTTACTCTGTACGTTGTAGGTGCGGCTTGAGGCGAGGTGAGTTCTCTCAAGATTCCTCTAGAGAGGGTGCGTGGAGGATGGGGTATGAAGGATTAACCAATTAAATTGCGAGAAAGCTCATGGGAATTTTTGAAGAAAAATCTGATTTTTGATATGATTTGGGACGAACAAAAATGGGGTGATAATGCAAATTAGACAAAAAATTAAAGTTAAAACTAGAGTAAAATAAATCTGGGTCTCCTGCTGTTAGGGTTTGCTGTGTAATTTTCTATTTCTTCTATAACTGGGTTATCAATATTTTCGAGGTCAGTGAAGAATTTAGTGGCGATTTTTTTGATAAAATCTTTTAATGATGGAAGATTTAGAGCATGTCGGATATCGTCGTTCCTCATGAACCATCTTGCTTTTCTGATTTGTCTGAGAATAATGTTTTGGCACCTGTCAATGATATTAAGATTACTTCTTCCAGCATATGCCCAAACAGGGCTTGCATATGTTAAAACAGGTCTGAGAATAGCAGTATAAATAAGCACTTTATTTTCCCTACACATTTCTGAATTCCGAGCTATTAGGGGGTAAAGCTTACGCGAATTATCTCGGAATTTGGATTTAATAAAATTAATGTGTGCTTTCCAGGTTAAACTTTTATCCATAATAATGCCAAGGTATTTTGCTTCCAGAGACCAGGGGACTATTGTGTTATTAATTTTAATGTTGAATTTTGATTTTTTATTTCTCTTCGTGAAGAAAACGGCTTCGGTTTTCGATGCGTTTGTGGCTATTTTCCACTCACTGAACCAGACTTCAAGGCTTTGTATATGTTTGTTTAGTGCATGAGTGATGTATCTGGTATTTCTGTTTTTTGCCAGCAAAGCTGTATCATCTGCGAAAATACAGAGTTTAGTGTTAATATGTTGCGGAATATCGTTGATGTATATGGAGTAAAGTGTGGGGGACAGTTTTGCCCCTTGTGGCACACCTGCCTGAATGGAGCGAAGTTTGGAGAGTGAGGCATTGACTCTGACCGTGAATTTCCTGTTAAACAAGAAGGATGCTATGATTTGAATGAGAGGAGGGGAAGTCTTGTAGCAGATTAATTTGTACACAAGTCCTTCTAGCCACACTCTATCGAAGGCTTTTTGAATATCGAGGAAAACAGCACCTGTGTGTTCTCTTTTCTCAAACCTGATGAAATAAATTCGACTGCTCTGAGGAGCTGGTGGGTGGTAGAGAGTTTGGGTCTGAACCCAAATTGATAAGGGATCAAAATATTATTATCATTTAAGTGCTTGTTTAATTTTTCCAGAATAAAATGTTCAGTGATTTTACTGAAGTTAGGTAATAGAGAAATGGGTCTGTAATTGGAGGGAATAGTAAGATCTTTGCCGGGCTTGAGAATAGGAATCACAACCGCTGTTTTCCAAGCTGTAGGAAAGAATTTAAATTTGAATATGAGTGAGAGGATGAGATAGAATTTTAGTAGGGTTATTAGTGGTAGATTTTTAATGATTTTATTAGAAATTCCATCAATACCTGGTGATTTGTTTGGGTTCAGTTTTTTGATGGTTTTGTAGAAATCAGTAATGTTTGGGGGGTCGAGTTCTGCTGAAATTTCAGTTGTGAAGAATTTTTGAACAGTGTTGTGTACTGTGGTTTCTGTGTTTACGTTGTGCATATCGTTTAAAGTGAATTGTTGCTCCAAGCTTTGTGCTAAGGTTTCCGCTTTATCAGCGTTTGAATATGCTTTGCCAGCTTGGCCGTTGATGGCTGAAATCTTTGTGTGTTTTTTCCTCATGTTTTTTTCTGTGTTCCAGAGTGAGTTATCATTTGGTTGTAGAGTTGTTAGGTTATCATTCCAATCATTTTGGATCGCAAGTTTTTTAGTTTTTTCCGTTTTTCTTTTTAGTTGATTGCATTGTTTCTTGTGAGCTGGATCGCGAGTGGATTGCCATTTTTTCCTAGCTGCATTACGGAGTTTGAAAAGTTTTTTAACTTCGTTGTTAATGTATTGTGTTTCAGGATCAATTGATTTGGAATTTTTATTAAAAGAGTTGATAATTGAATTTGAAAAGTCAGAAATTAAATTTTCTAATTCATGAGTGTTTTTCACGGTTGAGTTTAGATCTGTATTGTTTAAAATATCTTTTTTGAGTTTTTTCCAGTTTGTTTTAACTTTATTGTTATTAGTGGGGGTTTTAAAGTTAAAGTAAAAATTTAAAACAACTGGGTTGTGATCTGAACTAAGTTCCGGTACCGAAGAGATATCATAAGGAAATAAAATGTTTTTAGTAATTGAGAGCTCGATAAAAGAAGCGGAATAGATGCCGAATCTTGTGGGGGTGGGTGGAGCAAAGAGTTCAAGGTTATTTTTATTAGCGAATTCATTTAAGTTTTTACCTCTAGTTGTGTTTTTGTTTGAGCCCCAGCTGATGTGATGTGCGTTGAAGTCTCCGGCGAGTAAACATTGGTTTTCTAATATTAAGATGTTTTTTTAGGTCCAGAATAAAGTCCTTGTTATCTGAACACGGGGGAATATAAACTGATGCAATTAGGAAAGATGAATAATTTTCAATGTTGAGAGAAATAATTGTGGCTTCAATTTGATTACGTTGTGGAGTAGGAATTTCATAATGAGTCAGGGTATTTTTGATTAGAACTGCTGTACCACCGCTTGGTTTTATGGGATCTTGATTTTGCCTGTAATTGACGTATGAGGAATAATTGGAAATTTTAGTTAATTGAGTAGGTCTCAGGAGGGTCTCTTGAATAAGTATAATATCAGGACTGTGCTTATTTATAAAGTCCCGCAACTCGTAAGACTAAATTGGCCAAACTTAGGCTTTTATAGTAGCTAGCAGAAAAAAAAATCTAGTGGTAGTTAAACAAAAATTTTATAGGTGTATCCTTAATTTTTTGGGGTAAATATCTGTCTATGTTTATTTCAAATACTTGTAAAATTTTTAATTTTAGATATTTTTTGTTGATTTTCGTTATTTTTACTGTAAATTAACCCTTTTGTTACTTGTGAAAATAAAAACACACGTTTGCACTTCTAGTTAATGTGTTATTTCAATTGAAAGTTGGATTTATCAAGTAAAACTAAGGTGTATCCTCAATTGTTTATCCCACTGTATATATAATTGGGATAAATCGGTTTTTATGCCATGTTAATAATTCTTCCAAATCGTCAAACATTAAAGTCATGTTATTTTAATTGCCTTGATCTTGTTTATCCTGTGCCCGGACTTTTGTAAGGGAAACTGTTCCAGTTATTTAAAAAAACTACTACAGTTCGGGAAAAATTCGCTTGATAAATCGATATCATTAAAATGATAATAGAAATTTAATGAATGCGTAATTTTTAATGAATTAATAAAATTTTAAAAAAACCCCTGATGTGCACATTTCTACTCTCCAGAATATACATGTGCTAAATTTGAAACTTTAGATTCAATCGTTTTGTCTGTAGAGGGTCAACATACAATTCATATACATGTAATTAGCAGTACATTTTAGATGTAAATATTAAATAATATTAAAAGCTTTTCTTTCTTCTGTATGGTTCCTTTATCCACAATATGTGCGAAAAAAGTAATTATTAACAAATGAAAATGTAATTATTAAAACTGTTATAAAACAGCGATCCACTGCCATAAAAAGGTTAGATATGATAAAACTTGAAAGAAAGAAAAAACGAAAAAAGGGGAACAAAGCCGAGCTTTATAAAATGAATTATGCGAAATAAAGTCACCGAGAAGTAAATTTTTTTTGTACTATAGTAAAACATTCACATATTTATGATAAAATGAACAATTAAAAAAGTAAGTTTATACAAAAAAGTTTGAGGTATTAGTAATATTATCAACTTTTGTACGGAGAATTAATTGATCTCAAGAATGATATAATGCGATTCCGAAAGGACTAAAATCCCGTTTAGCTGAAATGCAGTACCAAATATTGAATAAAAATAATACTTAAAAATTCAGACCTCAGCTTTTTAATCTTTACTACAATCCAGCACGAAAATAAAAGTCATAAAATTTGCTATCACACAACTACATAAAGTTTAATAACACTTAAATGAAAGTTATTAATTAAAATCGGTTATCTATATACAGATAGTAGGAGAAAAAAAAGAAACATACGTATACATTGTTAAATACTGAGTAGAAGGAAAGAAAATGCTATTCATATACGAGTTATTAAATATTTCTTGGATTTGATTACATTCCTTATTCGCATAAATTTTTTAAAAAAAGCACCAAAACAGAAATTTACAGGGTTCTATGGGCATCAGTAGACGATTCTTATATAATGAAACAGTCTATTTATAACTTAATATCCTGTAAACTTACTTTTAACTGTAAAAGCTGAAATAAATCAGCAGTCAAGGTAATTTGGAATTTTCCCTCCATAATGAGGCCATTCTTGTACTTTTTTCTTTAAACTAGGCGCAGGATTTGTTGTACATTCAATATCTTCATGCATATGAAGTGTGTAATTTTTCATTAGATAATCCTGAATAGAATATTTTTTTTAAAAATTTCAGCAGAATTAAAGTCAGCAATATAAAACATCATTTTCATCTTATGCTACATTTGATTATCAAATTCATAAAAAAAATTTACCCCCTTTTTTAAAAACCTGGAATAAGTATGAAGATCAAGTTTTATTCATATCGGATGACATGTTTTTGCTTTTTTAAGGGGATTTTATCTATAGAGTACCTTTTTAGAAAAGAATTAGTATACATGTAGAGGATTTCTAATGTTATAAATTTAGAAGGAGTTAGATTTAAAAGGAAAATTATTTTTTAAATGCCATACAATATTTAATTTAAGGGCAAGATGGACTCTGCAATAAGTAAAAATGAACTAAAATAGGGATTTTTCATTTTGTTATTTTATCACCAAAATATATGTTAATATTGAAATGAAGTAGCATTATAAAATAAAATGAATTTTTCAATAAATAAAAAGCAATATAAAATAGTATGTTCAATTAAATGAATATTTGATATACCTAGAGAAAAAAAGTATATTTTAATGACTTTTCGAAAAATGATATTCTAATTTGATTTTAAATCCTTTGAAATGTTCGAGGTATCTAGATTTTTTTAAAAAAAATAATAAAATTAATAATAAGATTTGGAATAAATATTGAAAAAAATCGATATGTATTTTATATTTTGAGTTTTTTTAGATAGTTCAACTTTTGTCAATTTTAGTTCAGAAAACATAAAATTCCCATGAAAATTCAGTTGGTGTGCATAAAAATATTTTTAGAAAATGAAAATTAATTAGAATTAGAAAATTATATACAGTTTTTTTTCCGAAATAAATTTATATAGGAAAATAATAAAGAAAATAAAAATGATTCATTCATCTGGAGTATTCTGAAAGCTTTAAAAATTATACATCTGCTAATCTTTTAAAAAATAAAATATCTCTTTTCAAAGAATTTTTTAAAAGTTAATAAGGGTTTTTTAAAAAAAATCTATGTTGATGTATATTCATAAAAATTTGTTAATCCTAAGCGAACAATTCGCAAAAATGCCGAATAAAGTCACCCTTTTCTGAAAGACATACAGGAATTTAGATCGGTGTAGATTTTGTTTCAGTTTCAACTGTTAGCTTAAACTCTCCCTATATATCTCTCTCTAGTTTAAATTTTCAAGCGTTAATACAATACCTTTTATTCATTCACTCGAGTCCAAGTAAATTTTTTTCAACTTGTAGTGGATGACATTTCTCGCCTAAAATCTTCATTTCCCCAATGCCAAATAAGTAACGAATTCAGTTTGTTTTCCCTCCACGCCAATGACGTTAAGCTTAACCACAGCTGTGGCCTTAATATGTTATCGGCCTATTATTTCAAGCGATTCTGTTTATTTTCTTAATGCTTGATGCATTTGAAATTAAACATTGTTAATTAATTGATTGTTTGGATCCATTTTGAAGTACTTTCAAATTAAAAGAATAAAGCAAATTAAAAATTTCTAATCTATATTGCGTTACCCCAATTGGCTTAGAAAATTCACGCATTTTGCGTTGTCTCAGTTGGCGATGAATTCTCAATTAACATTGAAAATTCAACGCTAGTATAATTTTTTTGATCAATTATTTATAGTAAATGTAATTATCCGGCCGGGATAGCCTGATCGGAAAGGAGTTGGATTCGCATCCTTGTGCTGCGAGTTCAAACCCGCCAGCCGATGACTGTGTGTGTGTGCTGTGGACGCTAAATATGTCGTGGTCACAAAATCCTCTTTGTCGAGAGTAATACCACTGGGGGGAATTGGTTCAGAGATGATTGTTCTCTGTTCCAGATCTAAATTACAACTTATAGATGAACGAATGAAATGCATGAATCCCTCCTGTAAAAAGGGTTTGCGACGTGTGTGAGCTATAAGTTAGATTTCTGTTCTCGGGAGCTCAGGGGTCCATACCCTCAGAAGCTACTATACCCCTCCTTCCGTTGTAAAGCGGAACACAAGATCAACAACAACAATTGTAATTATTTTATAAAAAGAAACTAAAATAAAAATTTCTTTGTTGTCCTTGGTAGGGATTGACTTAAAATTTTTTATGTTACTTTTTTATATAATGAAGAAAAAAAACACATTATGAAAATTTAAAACTTTTCTTTTTTTGCTGGGAAGGGAGGAATTACTGAAAACATAGATTTGATGTTTCATCATTATTATTATTATTTATATTAAGTGTTGTCTTCTCTTTGAGTTAATTTGTTTAAAATTACATTACACCACCGACTATTCGGCCTAGTTTTCTTATATCCTTATTAAATGGGGGTAGACAGGGCGTTGCATTGGCAACATTATCAAATCATTAGAAGCAGGCGTTTGCTAAAGTGCTTCCATGTGTCGTGTGCAAAATACAAGTTGTGACAGAAAAAGAACAATTTTTTTGTTGATTATTCTTTCGTCATTGCTAAAGATTAAACTACCACTACAGGACCCTCTGTTTTAACTCCACGCGCTACTGGCAATTGCTTCTATGATTCATCGGACTGCGGTCACGTTCACATTCTACCTGGCTTGAGATAAATGGAAGGCTTAGTACCCAATTAGAAGTTATAAAATGTGTAATAAAACTGTGAATTATTGGAACAAAAATATTGTACGATTAAACATATTATAATAACAATACGAATTATAAAAAACTATTACAACAGTCCTAAACTAACACTGCTATATATCTTTACTTATAATAAAGCACAATGTGTGTGTGTGTGTTGGTGATGTACAGGCCACACCGTTCGACCTACAGCTACCAAATTTGGTATATGTATACCTCGGGTGCTGGGAATGTGCACCTCGGAGCCCTTTTTTCGAATTTTTAATTAAGATTTTAATTAATTAAAAAATAAACCAAATTTTGACGTTTTTTCGCTATAACTTCCGAAAATATTACAGCAGAAAATTCATTTTTGCATCAAATTAAAGCTCACAAAATTAGCTTTTCAATGATACTTATTTTTTGACCTACGAATTAAAACTCTATTTTTAATGAATTTTTAAACATTTAATTTAATCGTTTTTTTTTCAACAATTTATTTCGCAAAATAATAATAATAATAATAATAATAATAAAATTTTATCTTCTCGAGGATCTCAAAAAAAATCAGCTTTTAATAAAATGTTGCCATCCACTTTCAGAAGTTCTGATTTAAAAAAAGTTAATTAATACCAAAAATAAAACAGAAAAATACAATTTTCATAACGTGATTATATGAACTGAAAGAAATAGGAAATGAGATATTTTTTAAACAATCAATGCAAGTGAAAATCGTTTGCAATATCAAATTTAATAATTCAGTTAAAGAATTAAAGTAAATAAAAATACAAAGTAAAAATATATTACAAAAGTGCGACAGTTAAAACTGAAAAATAATTTTTAAGAAAAGCACTAAACGATAATCTTCTGAGATCGTGATTAATTATTTAAAAGCAAGAAATCTTAAACGAACTTTGAAAATGACGTCATTTCAAAAAAAAACGACGAACAAAAATCAATTGATAATCAGTAGTAGTAAAATATTTTTGCATTTTTAAAAAATTTTTTAAAACAGTAAGACATGTTTTGAATTATTACTTTTACTTATGTGAAGAAGATATTTTGTGCAAATCAAAGAATTCGCCTTCGTGATTGTAATTTATCTCCGCATTTTAATGAATCATGCGGATTAAAAACGCATCTTCTTTCAACGAAGTAACGTAATATTAAAGCTATACTGGTAAAAGTAGGTCAGCTATTTGAAAACGCATCTTCTTTCAAACAAGCATACGTAAAAATTAATAATGCAAAATTTGTAAAAGCATATAAAACTATTTTTTCCCGCATATTTCGGAGACATCAAAACTTTCTACCAAAACAATATCATGTTCTCAAATGTGAAAAAAATCAATCAACTATAATTCCAAATTAAACAAAACAAAAATGCCATTTTCGGCACGTGTCTGTATAAAATGAAACAAATTTGAAACATGATATTTTTCGGAAAAAAATGTATGGAAACGTTTTCTATGATATTTTACTATACATATATTTCTAATCCAATTAAACAGTTTTATTTAAGGCAAATACGGCTTAACATCAAAAAGGCATCTTCTGTAATTTGAGCCCAACAACTAATTTTTTAATTTTTTTTGGGAGAGACATAAATCTCTTAGCAATTGGTCCAAGTGAAATATATAATTATAGATTTAGGGAAAAAATGCTGATGAATTAAATTTTTACATACATCATCTGCTCTGTGAATCATATTTAACAAAATATTCTTGAAACAATAAGTCTTTAAAATAAAAAAAGTGGTACTCCAATGAACTAAATCAATCATCAAAGCTGATCGATCTATGGAAATTTCAATATAACTATTTGATAAAAACTGGCGATTTTAAGTCACTTTATCAAGATATCAAAGAAGCCAATCAGAGTTTCTCTAGAATAATTGGTCTAGATTATGAAAATGATGATTGTTCTTAATATGCAACATTCAGAACTGAATAAATCAGCCAGATTTGAAGAAGATAGAAATGCTTATTTATTTATTTAGAAATTGAAATATTAAGAATATTTTACAAATATGAATCTATATGATCAAAAGAATTTAAACCATAATTTTTTTTATAAATGTTTATAAACCTAAAAAAAATGTTATTATTGAGAGCATTTATATACATCTAAAAATAAAATTGAAACTGAAGTTTTCAATTAACCTGTGAAATTCTTGCTGAATAATTCCTTAAGATCTTATAAATTATAAAATTTTTTTTTAATAATGTTTCAATTTCTGTATTGAACATAAAACTTCAATGTCGG
This sequence comes from Argiope argentata, assembly GCA_026289955.1. NCBI lineage: Eukaryota > Metazoa > Arthropoda > Arachnida > Araneae > Araneidae > Argiope > Argiope argentata. Next base: position 23,170 of record JAOUZG010000797.1, on the reverse strand, counting down.
ACTACTCTGCTTTCAGTTCTTAGTTTTATTTAAAGGCGTGCTTGAATTGAGTAAAAATTTCTTTATATTAAGTGCACTTCCATCATTTCAACTTTAATTTAAAAGTGAATTTTACGTACACTGATAGAAAATCAAAGAGAGATGCAGATTCAAAGATCAGGACTGCTCAAGGCCTACATAATAGTATAAGTGAATTATATGACTATCGAAATTTAAAACTTAAATATATTTTGCTGAAAAACTTATAATGAGACCAAGTTATATAAAAAAATGATTTAACCCTTTAGTCGGCATTAATATTGGCGAACCGACTGGTCGCCAAAGGCGGCTAGTAATGTTATAAAATTGTAATTTTGCTTCCTGGCACAAAAAGTGTTATAGTAAGAAAGACTGTTTTAAGATCAGCACTGTTGTGTGCTGAGCGGGTGATGCCGGGAATTTGGCGGTTATTTGGGGGTGAATTTGGCGACTTTGGCAACAAAATGGATAGTCTAGAAAGTTCAAGAATTTTCCCGATCCGTCCAATAGAAACCAAGATGTGCCCTAATTGGTCTAGAAGAGTCTCGGTCCCTCTCCCTAAGAGCTATAAAAAGACTGGCAGAGTCTAGCTGATTTTGAATTTGAATCATCCACCAAAATTGAATGATTATGAATTTGAATCATTTGGATCATCCACCGAGAATATTGCACCGCTCTTCGGAGTTCGTAGATTGACAATTGATAAAACAATCTCTCTAAAATCAAAAGGCGTTTATTCGTAGAAATTCCCTCGAAGGCGCAGGAAATGACAGCAGTTACGAGTCGCAATTCGCAGCTCCAAATAAAACAGAAAACGGCTTCCAAACACAACCGTCTCGAATATCTCAGACAGATAACAGCTTCTGTGCTCTAGATCAGGAATTCTCAAAAGGTGTTTTTAAAGAAAATTAATTTATTACTATAGTTTTTATTAAAAAAAATACACATAAAACTTTTAATACACATACAAGTTGGTTTTGTGTTCTATTGGTTAGTGGGATACCTTAGCTTGCTTGGAATTAACTAATTTTTTAAAGTCTGGAATGAGCTTTGTAACACACAAAACAATGTCATTTTCCATTGTCAAATGATTTCTTGATTTTGTTTTTAAATTAATCATTATGAAGAATCCTTGTTCACGGTTGTAATATGAAGAAAATGACATCAAAGTTTTTAATGCTATTGTGGATAGTTCTGGGTATTATTTTTCAATACCTATCCAAAATTTGTAGACATAAGCTTTGTTAAAAGTAACTTTAGCCGACTGATTACTTGAAATCTCTATCAGTTGATTATGATGACACTTAGCTCGGCTTTTGTTATGGCTTTCTCACAGAGAGGATGGACTATCCACACAACTCTACTTATGTCCTTAATTGTAATCTGTAAATTGTTCAGTCAAAGCTTCGAGATGAGATGATAATAGTAAGGAGAGAGATGAATTGTCAAGGGATGCAGCGCCAATACCCGGTACATACTCTATGAACTCTTGAGTAAGTATAAAATTTTCAAAATCTTCTTTCTTAACTCTTGTGTTCCAAACATTAATTTTTTTACCTACGCATTTATCCTGTCTTGAACACGCAGAACAGTTTTGTCTGGTCCTTGTAGTGATAAGTTCAAAACATTAAGAGGAGAGAAGATGTCTGCTAAATAAGGAATAGTACCAACCACTTCTCATCACTGAAAAAAGTGGGAAGTTCGTTAGAAAAAGGGAAAGTGTCGTTATTCTAGAGTCTAGACTAATGACACTCAAGTCTTCATTACTCTCAGATCATCATGGTTTCGATTTCGATGAAAATATTGATGGTATTTATACCTGACTTGGCCTCCAAATCTAGTACTTTCGTCAAAATTCTAGGCTATATCGCTTAGTAATGGTCCTGGAACTTAGATGATGAAATTTTCCAGAAAACTATCTATTTTTCGCCAAATCGCTGGAAATACCGTTTTTACGTGAAATGAGCAATTTTCACTCCAGAATCTATTTTAGATCGATTTGTTATATATTAAGACGAATATAAATATTTACAGAAATATTTATAAAGTTTGTAACAATATTAAGTGTTTGAAAGCTTAAAGTTTAATTTGATGAACCAGATTAATTAAAATTTAACAGGCTTACTTGAAACTAACAGATGAACTACTTAGTTTTTTAGTTTATGATTAAGGAGCATCAATTTTGAATAGTGACGGTTCTTGAAAAAAAAATTCCTATGTAAATGTGTTATAGACTTTTAGCTTCGTAAAAATTATATCACGTGTATAAAAAGTTTCAATAATTATATTTTAATCTATTATTAATTTTAGTTGAATTCTAATTAATCTTAATTAAAGTGAACTACGAAAAAACGATTGCTGGTGATTCACTTTGTATAGATTTTAAGAAGTTTTAGGATTATAGACAGTTCCATAATATTGTTTTAAATAGGCGTTAGATGAAATATTTCTTTAGAAGCTGTTATGTATATATACAGCTCGGTATATAGATACATATATGCCGATATCGGAAAATTTCATATAAATCCCTATTAATTTCCTGAATTTTATATAATTTATCCCTATTAACTTCATTCTAAAAGGTTCTTTTATTTTCTAATCAAATCACCACTTTTTTATTTAATTAATTCTACACGAGCTCTGTAAAACTACTGAAATCTGTATATTCTCACGATCTGAGTGAAGGGGTAATAATACCTAATTCTTACTACATTCTTTTAAAGATACTTGAAATTCCCTTTCCGAAATCGACATAAGGCAAAAAAATCCCTATAAAAATCTCATACTGAAACCTCCCGTTGGAGTGGTGTGGAAGTTTGAAGAGGAGATACAAGCTCAGGTTACATCCTCGTTATCTGACCCTACCCCAAAATAGCCCTAGTGTTGTTTTAGAACGAGAAATTAATAAAACTAAACTCCTTTTTAGACCCAGAATATTAGTACTTCTTTATTTTATCCCGAATTTCTGCAATGTAATATGTATTTATAAACTTCCAAACTGCTTACTTTGAGAACTGCGCATTGGATGAGATTTCTGGCGGCACTGAGAGCCATGGGACCAGGAGGAATGTTGAAGAAATTGCCGATAAAAGCGATGGACAGTGATTTCTCGTTGAACTGATGTGAAAATTGACTGATTTTGTTCCAGCCCCTTCCAATATACACTCTACCGTCATCTCCGACCAGGAAATTGTAGCCGATGTTAGGCCAATCTAAAATATTGCAATAAAAAATGCATTGATTGTCTTTTCATTGCATTTCAGCATCTATTCTGATTCTGCTTATAGAATATTGAAAGAAAATTAGAATGCCCTAGAAGAAACGACTAATTTTATTACACCACTTTCTTTATTTATCTACATATAATGAAATGGCAATGTTGAGGGAACTTATTAACACTTAATGGACACGTTGAACCTGCTCTAAGAATTAAATAAACAATTGTGACCGGTTCTATTAAAATTACGATGGAGAAACCTAAATCTACGGGACACATCCATTAAATGTTAATATGTTTAGCAATAACCGAAGTTAAGGAAGCGACAAAAAGAGTGTAAATGAAGGGTCTGATTTTGCATACATATCATTTTGATTGATGATATTCCGATTTATGTAAATTCAAATTTACGCAAATTCCTTATTTTTCTTTCCTTTAAATGCTGATTTCAGAAACTTAAAAAAGTACTTATCTATCTTCACATGTAAAACTTGTACGTGGGCACAAAATCAAGTCGAATTTGTCAATTCTTCTTTGGAGACAACTTGCATGTCTGGACAGTTTACATATTTGCGGAAAATGTGAGACTTCAATGCCAGTTTTTTCAGTTGGATAATATAAAAAAAGTAATTGCAGACAAGCAGTTTTTATTATTGATGATAAATTAATGTTAACTGTTCATGCAGTTTAAATAATGCAACTTTATTTTTTTGTAATGAATGTATTTATAAAATCCTATAACTTATAGAAATGCATAAACAGATGGGGAATAGGCGAAGTTTATTGGAATCACATAGTAATCTCAAAAGAGTCATACGTGATTCTTGTGAGTCAGTGAACGTAGCAAACAATGACTGTAACCCAAAAGTTGTTAATTTTATCAAGCAATCATATTTCGAAACTGGTTGCAATGATACGTTAGGCCGCGATGGCCTGGTGCTAAGATCTCGGTTTCGAAGGTGGAGCGTTCCAAGTTCGAAACCCGATTCCACAAAGATGTCCGTTATGTAAGAGTGTTTGGTGCGCATTAACTCCGTCGAGGTGAAACGTCCTCCCATTGGTGTGATGTGAAAGCTATAGTGGGGATACCAACTCTGGTGTCGTCCTCGTCATCTGACCACGATCCAAAATTACAAGTTCCGTCCCAAAATATCCCTGATGTTGCTTTAAAAGCGGGACATTAATATAACTAAACTAAACTTAATCTATGACCTCTGGATGTGTCATCAGAAATGGTCATGTCATTTACTCCTCGAATTTCGAGAAATGTTTCAAAATAAAATTTAAATACATAGTTTAGAATACATAAAATGTTAAAAATGATAGATTAAAAATATAAAACTCTTACTAAGTTCATTCATATGATACTGTTGTAACTGGTGAACGATTTTACAACAATCGTGCAATTTGTTGCACGGTTTTTCAAGCGTATGTGACAATATAACGTGGTTTGGCTTCGAATGGAATTCATCTCCTTCGACGATAGTCTTGGCTCTACAGACGAGAGGTAAGATTACGTCAAAAGAACTGCAACCTAAAAAAAAAAAGAAGAATAGAAAAGCAATGAGTATCCAAAAAATTACGATATCATCAATGTTATTGTCATACGTCATATAATTAATATTGCATCAATTCTATATTATTTTAGGTACGAATGTATTAGACCATCTTCGCCAACGGCTTAGTAACTCATTGGCGACGGATTAAAATTTGGCGATAAACCGACGACGCGAACGAAACTAACACAATGGCGAGCGACAGTTATAATTTGAAATTTTTTAAAAAATAATGGTGTTTTTTTGCCATAATTGGCGGTTTATCAACTCATTGGCAATTATTTCAAATTTGGCGATAAAGATGGAATGTCTAATACGTAAGTACCTTAGTTTTATTGCCCATTTCAAAAATAAACCCTTAATTTGTGTATTAAACTTTACAAAAATTTATATCCATCAATCGTAATTGAAGGCTGCTTAAAGAAAACGATTTCTTAAATTTTTTACAACCTTCTTCTCATATTTTAATTATTTATAATCTAATTTCAATATTTTTGATGGAATATATAAATTTTTAATTAAATTTTAATTTCCGAAACCCGACAAGAACTGTAAATCCGTAAGCTTGTCTTGAATTTAGAGATTTTCCCTTAAATAAACTTATCGTATACAGAGTGTTTCCTCTCAAAGGAGGAATTAGCATTTATTCCCTTAGCTGCTGCAGTCAGACATACATTGTCACTTACATTGTTAATCAAAAGAGGTATCCAAATGTAGGATTTTTTTTCTGGGAAAGTGTAATTACAAAATTTTTTAAAAAAATAAAATTTTTGTAAATTTTGATTTTTATTACATTTTGTTTAAATAAAGTTGGTTATTTAAATATTTCTCTAACATTCATCCATTCGGAAAACAAAATTTCTATCCGTAAAATTTTCTGAAATATTAAAATGCAAATTTAGTGAACTTAGAGTATTTATCTATATCTGTGGTCAGTGTTTGAGAGAGTCTTTTATTATAGTTTAAAAGGTTTATATATGTATCACAAACGATTACTAAGAGGACTTAATCAGTAAATAATATCTCATCTATCGACTTTCATTAAAGCTTGAAAAATTATTTGATAGCACATTGAAGTGCTTAAAAACGTATTCAAAATAATTCCATTGATAGTTTCGATATATGCTATAAAAAAGGTGACATAAAACGGCGACAAAAATTGTCAAAATTAGACTAATTGTTGAGGTTAGGGCTTCTGTCTAAATTCTATTTTGCAGTTCTCCCAAAACTGGAAGCAGAGGAGGAATGATCTTAGCTAACGTATCTAGGAATTATGTATTTTCGTAAGAAGTAAAAATTGCCAAATTCGATTACTGTGATTGTGTTTGGGGGACTGGTTCTTTAGATTTTCCAGATTATTTAAAATATACAAATATTGAGCAAACAACTGGTCACCAATATATTTTAATGAACTGGTCACCAGATATTTATACAGAGCAAAAAAAAATTCTGTATAAATATTTTCCAGTGTAATTATTAAATTGAATGATTAATAAGAAAAGACATTCAAAATAAAAATGTTACCATTTGAGACGATAACCCACCTTTTCAGATTTGTTTTATGACAATTAAATTATCTTAATCTAAGTGACAGTAAAAATTATTACCAATTAAACCACTTGAATTGATTGGAATAGCCTTCAGCAAGAAAATAGAACATATCATATAGATTCCAAATAGATCAAATGAAATATCCAGTTCCGTATTTTCTATGAAGTTTTGTAATAGAAAAGAAGGAATGAAGGTGTGCTCTCCAGAAACGCGGTTCTTGGCTTTTGCCGGGTTAAACAGAAACTAGGATCACTAAGTTTTGTAATAAATTAGTTAAAAAATTTCTATTAAACAAAGAACAAACACAGGTGGTTTCAGTTGAAAGAGAAAGATGTTATTTTTCATTAAAATGAATTACAAAATAAAAATTACTATGAAGAGTTTTCATTTTGAAAAACCAGTTTGAATTGCACGTTTTTTAATCATCAAATCTGCTTTCAGCAATTACATCATAAAAAATTCACCTTTTTAATTAATGGAAATTGAAAATAGCATAAATATGAATACAAGCGTATATTTATTGAAAAAATTACTTGTTAAATTTTTATCCATTGGAACTTTGATTTTATAATGGAAATTAGTGTCTCGCGCAAAATAATAACACAATGAATGTTGCGTATGTTTGATTATATAAATTTTATTGATAAGATATTTATTAAACAGTAGAATTAAACTACATAATTTTGTACAATCTTAAAATATTTTTATAAAAATAAAGTGTGGCAACTGATTACAAATACGCTTTAATTGCTGAAATAGGTGTTAATGATAATTGTGTGGTTAGTTTAGTAACATATTTACAACTAAGCAGACTAACGAGCAGCTAACAGCTGCTAAGCAGTCGTAAACTGGTTAAAAGTTTTGACTTTTTCTAGCTTCCAAATAAATAAGAATTCTAAATTGAAAATATCATAATTTAACCTCTGATTCGTAAATATTACAAATCTTAAAATTTGTAAAATTTACAAATTCTGTTATTAATAAAATATAGTGATAATATAAATTCTTTATCAAGTACTAGCA
>JAOUZG010000797.1:0-15405 GCA_026289955.1 Argiope argentata | reverse complement strand
GAATTATTTTTGTGCTTTTAGATATTTTAAGGATATAGGAGCCTCCGTAGCTTTAACTGTTATGGAAGCGAAACAAATTAATACACAGCACTGCTGCGGAATAATAAAGAGGTCTGACCTGCAGTCAAATTGTCCATTACCATTCCAGTAACAAAAAAGAGGCGATCCCCGCGCGATCCATTATACTAAATAACATATGGCCCGATTCCGCTCAGCGCCACGTAATGGAGAATTACGAATATGTATATTTGATACCTTAATTCAGAATTATAGAGCGGAAAATTGCTTTGGTTGCACAAATTGGAGCACTCCATTAAATTAAGACTGCGCCACCAACGAAGCAACCAAGACTTTCAACCCCCTCTACAACCCTCCCCGTTTTCGAAATGGCTGTTCAAAATTAGCGTAACGACAACAAAACAAAATCATCAGTGCCATTTCTAAGCCTTCACGTGGTCACTAAGTGGTTCAAACTTCGTGATGGAAATGCCAATGAAACACGAAAAAACAAACTTTGGGGGGAGTGGCTTCAAGGGTTTTGGTTGGGCATTGGTGACTATAGTGTCCAATAATAGAACTCGAAATAAACTTGCTATAGAGGTTAAATCCACAATTTTTATGTGACTGTTTGCTAAAAGTTCGTAAAATATTTTACAAAAATTGGAATTTGAAAGTATTTGTTCAAGAGTTCATAGATTGTTGATTTTATTGATTTATCCTAATATATTGAAAAAAAAAAACAAAGGATATTTGGAGACAAACATTTTATTACTCAACAGTATAATTCTTAATAATAGTGAGTGCCGTATGGATGTTTGTCTAAGTGTTTCCAAAATGTTGATTGAAATCTTTTTGTTATGTCTGTCGACTCTTCATGTTTTGGAAGCAATGACGACGCCAATGACAACACTTCCACCCACGACACCCCCACCTTTAAATTCTTTTTATTTAAAATATGCCGCATCACAGCATCGGCAAGACAAGAAGTTGGACGTTAAACCCTTAGCTGTCTATAAAGGTAATAAATAATATTTGTTTTTCTAATTGATGTGCTTCAACATAAAGTTATGTCAGGTTATTATTCTTGAAACTTTTCGTAAGCTTATGCAAGCTAAAGAAAACAGCAAGCTTGACATTTTCAACAATTCCATTTAGTCATAAAGGTTAAAAAACGATTTCAAATAAATTCGAAAATTAAAATTTTTTAAAAAGAAACTAAGTAATTTCTTTTTAAAAATGCTTCTGATTGTAAATTTAAACATTTTGAGAATTTACCATTGTTTTACCATTACTTAAGTCACTTTCTGATATTGTATTTTGTATTTGTGTTCTGATTTGTATTTTAAATAATGCATTTCACGCTTACCATTTTTTTCAGAAACAAGTTCACAGTTTTCTAAATAATTTTTTAAACAACAAACAAAAATAAATAAATAAATTAGATAGCGTTAATAAATATTTTTCTATAAATTCCTCCTCGAAATTCTCGAATTCCTCCTCGATCTGTTAAAATAATTCTTTTTTTCCACCTGATATTCCTTTTTAATTACTAAGCAGAAAGAGAAAGACGATGACTTACAACAATTAATGTTTTGCACTTTTATACTTTAAAACAATATTTCAGAATGTTTTGCACTATCTGTTGAAAAAACTTTTTTTTCTGTACTATTCTTAACACTTTGATTGCTAAAGCGAGCATACCTATCTTCTAAAGTCATTAATACATACGAATGGTATATACTTTAGCGGTACTTTTCTGTTAGCCGGAAGCAAGTGGAAAATCGCCAAACAATGTAGATTTCTGCCGAATTTCTTTGGAGATTTTTTGCTTGCACCTGGCTAACGGAAAAATACCATTTTCACTCTTTAATTCATTAGAATATAAAATTTTTATTTATATAAGATACTTCTCAGTTTTATCTATACAAATACTGTAATGGCGTTATGGCTTGTGTGCATACTAATTATATTTAACGTATTCTTATATATTGTCGCACATAAAAATTTATTTACAAATCCACTATAAGATTTTATTTTTGTGGTTATTCACTTAATATTTTTAGTAAAATGGTAAATTGTTAAAAATAGCTTTTAAAACGGAAAGAGGGGGTATTTTTGTGCCTTTGTTTGCATTCATATTCCGATTAAAAGCATTATAAGGATTATTTTGGGACAAATCTGACTGTGTTGAATCCTTATCAGATATCGAAGAAGATACTGAGCCCCCATTCTACACCACAATTTCACCACCTCGGCTGGTGCTAGTAATTGTTGCACAAAAGTGGGTGTAGATGCCTCGGACGCTAGTCTTAAGGAATGCTTTTGGAAAAAAACATTAGAGCTTTCATGCCCCACTTTGGAGAATGATATCTTTGGGGTTGAAAAAACAATTTAATTCCATGGATATCACTATGACACAACCACAACAATCGGAAACACAAGATAGGCAGAATCGGTAATAACATTAGGTGGAATTGGTTGTTGTTGTTATTGCTAATGGCACTTGCCACGGACAAGCCCACAGATGCATCAGCAGATTTAAGACGAAATTAGCGTCTCTTGCTTTGAAGTAGCGTCAACTAGGGCCAAGAGTACGATTTAGCTACACGTTCATTATATTCGTTTTTTACAGGGGGGGGGGGCACATTCATTCACCTCATAGATAGAACACAAGATGAAAACAACAACCAGGAGGAAACTAACCGGGACTCGAACTCGGGATGCCAGATCACAGGGAAGATACCTCTGTACCAGTACGCCGGTGGTAGAATTGGGTTTCAACCTGAAACTCATCGGTCTTGAAGTCTGATTTTATCTTTAGGCCACTGCGAATTCTTTTCAGTAGAGAGGAGATGAAATCAGCCTTAGTAAAGATCAGATATGCAATTTCCGAACTTTATAAAATATCATTCGTTGAAAAAAGTTCAAAAAAAGAAAAACGCTATTGTTTTCTTTCGAATTCCTTATTTTGAAATTACAATGGAAAATTGCGATTTTTTTACATCTTTAGTACCTCCATTTCAGTCTTCTGATTGGATGAGATCGATAAAAAAATAATTTTGGTTGAAATGTAAATAAATTCGATCTCAGTGTACCTATTTGGTGGAGTCAGTTTAGGTGTAAAATTGCCATGTGCTCGAAAGTCACAGCGTCACAGTTAAAAAGTAAAAGACTGCTGACGACGCTGGTTTTTGTAAACTAGTTGAGTACATTTTTTAAATCAAATTTATCAACCATTTTTTATTATGTCAGAACGTGATGTTGTTTCTGGGATGTGGTTTTGGCGTCAAAAAAAAGATCCGTTGCCGAAATATAAAAATGTTACTATCCGCACGAGCATCTCAAAAAATATCAGCTTTTAATAACGTGTTGCCATCCCATTTACAAAAGCTCAGACTTTAAGACATAGAGGGAATCATCATAGTTTCATTATACGGTCTCTCCAAACTGCTGTAATTATCCACTGTCACCTCGCTTTAGTTGTATCCAGATGCCAATACACTACTTGACTGGCTACTCCTCACAAGACTCGATGCTGCTTACTTAATGAACAACAGGAATCGGCATACAGCTCAGTTAAGTAATAGCTTGGGCTCCACACAACGCTGGCCTTCGCCGGACTAATCCAACTTTTCCTTTCTTTACTCTTTAAACGATTCCGACTTCAGACCCGATTCGAACTCCGATTTATTGCAGCTTGAGACTGCCAGCCTTTTATGATTCCCGAGAAGTGGGCCAAGAAGGTTCCGCGGCAATCAGGCGTATCTCTGTTCATATTGGCTAGATTGTTAAAATTCTCTAAGTTTTTCCAGTAATATCTATTTTTTCGCGAAATTCGTCACCGAGTCGCTAAATGGTTGCCAAGTTTGTTACCAAGCTCTAGGATTACTGAGGCGGCACCCAATCAGCACCCATAGGGCTGATCGTAAAACGGTATTTCCAGTGATTCAATTAACCATGCTAGGAAGCAACTTTACAAATTCCTACCAGCCGAAATCAATCGTGTAAAGAGTCTACGGCGATTAGTTGGATGAATCTAACGAAGAGCCCAAACGATTGCAGAAGTGAGTGCTGTGCCGAGTTCTGTTGTGTACTATAGAAGAAGCATCGTGTCGTGAATGAGGAAGCCTGTCGTATAGTAGTGAGACGGCAGCTAAAGCAAGGAGACATAGGAAATTTGCAGACATTTGGAGAGGCCGAAAAGTGAAGCTATGTGAATTCCTTCCTTCTTCAGAATTCTGTTTGGCCGCTTTGTGTACTGTGTACTAATAGTTTTCTCAAAGCCGCATCGACAATAGAAAGCAATCAAGCGGAAAGACCATTAAAACAAAATGCCTCTAGAAGGAAATAAAAACTTTGAAGATTTGTGGAAATAGTTACGGCAGTCTGAAATCATGGTTAAGTAATTTCACAAAGGAACTAATTTATTTGTAAAAGCTTACTGATCGGATCATGTGAAAAAACGAAAGCATCAAACGAAGGGCTAATATTATGAGATAATGAAGACTCTGGTATGCAGGTTAAAGAAATTCCCCTGACAACACTACGCAATCGTAAAAGAAAGATTAAAACCAGGCACCACGGAATAGAGTAACACTATTTTATTAGACCTTGTATTCCATAATCAAGATGCTGTTTCTTTTATTGAAATAACAAGATACAATTGCAAAATACTAGTTGATAAAAACCGTGACAGTTGACTCCGTGTTCCTTCATTTGCATTGTTTTACACGCCCATTTTATTTGTAAAAGTAATAAAAATGCACTGGCTTAACCCAATATTAATCTTTGATCTATCACAAGAACTAGCTCCGTCTTTCAAGGTTTTACTTCTAAGTATTCATTCAAATCGGTGTTTAGTTTCTTTTTTTATTTAAAAGGGTGGCAAAGGGCGTTGTTAATTTTCTTGATTAGAATCGAAATAATATATTACACTATAATATGCAAAATTATGTCTTTTTAAATGACTGCTAGTTAAAGGAAATTTTGAGCTATCATTTTAAAATATCTAATTCTAAAAAAACTTTTTTTGGGAAAAGAATCGAGTATTGAGTTACCCTTTTTCAAAGTTGAAAGATCACTTTCTTCGCACAAGGTTACTTCGAAATTCAAGATTCGGGTTTAAAGAAAACTTATGTAGATTTATACAAAATAATCATTGAAAAACACTCGTGCTTTCTTTTAATTTTTGTATTTTAATCAACTTATTCAAAATAATCTTAATTTTGAGAATTTTAAGATTACATTTTGGTGATTATTTAATAAATTACACTATATATCAGGAGTAGGCAGACTTTTCCAGCGTCTGGGCTACTTCTGATATTTTCAAGGTCTTGCGGTCCACCCAGTGGCGTAGCTTTGATGAACTTAAAATAATGGCCTACAATATTTATTACAATTTATAATAAATATAGAATGTGTGCTATTTAACTACATAACTACAAACATATAGCAAGATTTAATATCAAAAAATCTATTCTAATATTATAAATATGAAAGTTTGGATGGATGGATGGATGATACTAGAACGGCTGAAGGAAATTGGATCAAATTTAGCAGGGAGAGATTATAGTCTGGAAGAAGACATGGGCTACAAATTATTCCGATTAATTGAGGGGTTAATTTTTTATTAATTAAAAACTAACTTCTCTGCCAAAAAACTTCATTCCCCCACCGCAAATGAGTAATAACAGTTTGTTTTTTCCCCACTCTAATGGAATTAGGCTTAAAATTTTTTCAACCGATTATTTCAAATGATTCTGTTTTTTTTTCAAACTGTTTAATGCATTTAAAATAAAACTTTGCTAATTAAACGATCTTTAGGATTTATTCTGAAGTACTTTGAGTTAAAATAAAACATAATACAATAAATTAAAAAAATTAATCTGTATCTCGTTACCCTAACTGGTGTAGGAAATTCACGCTTTTGCGTTGCCTCAATTGGTGTTGAATTGGCATGCGCAGTGTGTTCTTGACTTGATTTTGTTTTGGTTAGGCTAATCAGAAATTGTGATTAATTGTTTGCAGTTTTGCTTTATTTCAAGTACACACTGCAAATAAATTGTTTTTTGGTTAGTTGTATGGGCTAAGCGTGTTATTATTTGGTGCTTTGCGAGGTTGGTAATTTTTCGGTAGACCTTTGTTTGGATTTACATTTCTATTATTTTTTTTATGTTACTGTAATTTGATTTTTTCCTGTTCATTTCTCTTCATTTTCCCCTGTGGTACGTATTCCTTTCTCCTACTTTCATTATTTTCGATTTAATTTTTTGTGTGCATTCCATTTTTCTGCATTGATTGATTTTAGTTTAATTTGCTGCAGCGTTTACCGAAACCTTACGATTGGAAACGCTATTTCTGCCGTTCAAGTTGCATTTAACCAAAATTTGGTGATAAACTTTTTTTTGGTGAAAATCGTTAGCAACAGCACCACAAGAATACATTTTGATGACATTTTACATTGCGATCACACCACCAGTTCTCATACATACACATCAAAACTTCAATGCGTACGAAGTCGCGGGTAAAAGATAGTCCAAAATATATTAGAGAACAAATCGTTTTCATCTAAATAATTTTGTTTAAGACTTAGTTTGCATACTGTTAGCCAATCTTGAATCTTGCACACCTTGCTATTTCTCTAAATTTTTTGTCTGTCTGTTTTTCCTTTTTGTTAAATGCGGCTTCTTTGCATGATTATTTTGCATTTACATTAATTCTTACCTTAAAATAGTTTTTTTTTAATATTTGTATCGACAAATTTTATGTAGTTTTAATTACTTTCACTTGCATTAAAATCTTTTTGTTTTAAGTATCTGTTCTGATTTTACAGTATGATTGGCGCAGTATAGCCAAATAGAGATCTTGCGCCAATAAGTCACACAACAACATTCTATAACGCTATCTATAATGAAAAGATGACGTTTCCGATTTTACATAAACGAATGATTCCGATTTGTCTTTGAGCATTCTGTATGAATTGTTTAAGAAGAGAGAAATGTCTCCTTTTTTAATTTTGAAAATGTGTAAATTTATGCTTCTTTTTCTAGAATTTCACTCATTTTTTCCTCCCTTTATTAGCTCCGAATTTCGATTGAAATTAAGAGCATAAATTAAAATCTGAGAAATTAATGAAGTAATTTTATTAAAATTAGTGAAGTAATTTAGCTACACTAGAAAGTAAAGTATTCCAAATAATGTTGTTGTCAATAAGAATGTCTGTATCAAAAAGTAGTTGTGTCCACATTATAGATCTATTGGGATTATACTGGTAAGCGATTTTTTTTTCATTATTGGTTGAGTTCTTACTATTATAAATTTAAATTCCAAGCAAAATTTTGAATTTTTAGAAGCTGTTTAAGGTTTTATTTATATTTTTAAAGACATGCAACTAATATTTTATTTTGGATTAAGGCTATAATGCTTCTTCATCAATTCTGCGTGTTGTTCCAAGCTAGGAAAAAACTTTGCTCAATAAGCTTTACTGCTCAGAGAAGCAGTTGTTAAACGGTTTCGTAAAACATCATTTACCTGCTTTAAAACTCATGATTATAGGCTAATATCTTTCCCGTTGGTTGCACTACATTAATTTCATGGAACTTTTACGAATTAATATCAACGAAGCAGAAATACAATATTATTATAAACCTCCAGGAAATTCGAGTCGAATTAAGCATTTTTTTTTCAAACATAGGAAAAAATAGAATGATGCTGAATTGAGGAAATTAAAAAGGGAAAAATGAATAAAAGTTTCAAATTGATTGAGTTAATTATTACAAAAAGAATTGAAGATACAAAAGAGATCTCATTTTATTTAAATTACGAAGTTTAATTGAAAATGATTTGCATGTAAAAATGTTATTATATTATAAATGAAAATTTACTAATCAATATACGATTGTAAATACTGTAATTGTTAAAAAGCTAATTGGAGAGATTTTGATGAATTTTTAAACATTTAATTAACAGAACATTTCTTCTATGAATCAAACACAAGTAGAGAAACTATATTATCTTTACCGATGATAGCAAACTTGAAGATGTTAGGACCGGGAGTGTTGTTTTCGTAAACGATACTAAGGTTGAGTTGAGACTCAGCATCCGAAACCCTGACTATTGCTCCGTTTTTAGATCTGAAATCATAGCTATAGTTGCAGCCCTAGAGCAAGCCCTCACCCCTAATAAAAAATAGTATTTGGATCTTTACTGAAAACAGGAGTGCCATTCAGTATTTTAAAAATTGGCCAAGAATTTTTGATATCTCAAATCAACTCATATTGAGGCTTCTCTATGAGATTGGACGGATGACTCTTGTTCACCTTCAATGGATTTCGACACATGTTGCGGTGCCTGGAAACGAGATTGTGGATATGCTCGTCAAATAGGGCTGTGATCTGCCCATGGGCTCTTTTGGCGAGAACCCCCTCCGAAATTCTTTAAATAGTCTTAGATTGCTCTCTGCTTGGCTTATTCCTCCGGTCCACCATTCGTATGCTGCCAAGAGTCCTGGTTTGTCTATATTATGCAGTGGCCCCAGGCCTTTACAAACGGCCATAGTCGGATTTAGGTGTGGACACCTGAAATACTTGAGGTTCTTGAATGGAGAGAAGACCTCTCCTTGTCTCTGTTCCATCCCTGCCAGTCCTGTTCATCTTCTTTATTGCCTTGGCTCCTTTTAGAGGCTGCTGTATGATGAGCAGAACTCATTTTTGGAGAACTGGGGTGTCTAGGCCTTTTGGACCGGGTGCAGGCTTTCCTACGCCAGGGGGATTGGTAACAACAGCATAGAAACTAATAACAATAATATGCTGTTGCCACACAGTACCTATGAATACTGAAATAGTAACATTAAACATAAATGTGAACCTTACATTCGGCCCCACACAATGCAAAATTTAGACAGTCACAAATTTTGAGTTGAAGCGCTTAAAGCATTTAATTGTTTATTGAGTTATTGTCCAAGTAAAAGCTATATCGGCGAGATGAGAGTTCAGTTCAATCAGGAGCCTCTTGGTGGTCATCTGCTGGATTTATCATTTCTGTAACGGATTTGCTCTCTTCTTCAAAGTTAGATGATCGGTGTATCTAGTTTTCAATAAGTACAAGTATGCGGAACATGGACAATTTTCAAAACTCCGTCACCTGCTGTCGTAGACTTGATCTCGTAATATACTGTACCCGACTGAGCGAAAAATCACAAATGGCCCCTTGAAAACTGCAGAGAGTTTGTGATTTCCTTATTTCGGTCAATCGTACAACACGAGATATAAATGCTAATAAGTTAGTTTATCAACGTTTATAATTCAGTTATCTTGTCAAGTTTAATTATAAAATTAATTTCAAATGAAAAATAAATATTTGCGATTATTTTTCTTACAGTCGTAATTCTTGCTTGTATAGATGTACTCAATTGCGTCTGAGGAACAAAAAGTCATAGAATTGTAAGGTTAACTGAAAAATACGTAACGGAATGTAATTTTGAATAATTATTTATGAAAAAAAATTTAACTAAAATATTATTTAATTCTTTTTTATTTACCAAAGATTTCCTTTGCGTTCCTTTTTATTCAAATTTTATACATGTGAAAAAATAATTTTATACATGTGAAAAAATAATAAGCAACACCCTTTTTACTTGATGGATTGTGCAGCGGATCGAAATATTCTAATACTCAATTACGGCAGACGTATGTATGTATTAGAAATTTTCTCTCTAAGGAGAGTTCTGCTTTCTTCCCTTTACGCCTTTCGCAGCACTTCTGATAGATAAGGAAATTTTAAAAGAACTATTATTACACTGAAGAGCCAGAAAAAATTTATGCAAGCATATGTAAATAAAGGAGTTATGCAACCATTCAGTTTAACGTAAAGGTTCAGCATCTACATAAGGCAATAAATGCCTGTGAATGCTGGTAAATCGGTTCTTTCTGCAGATAATCAAGATTTAAACGATTTTGAGAGGCATTAAAATCGTCACACTACAGATGGGACGAAATATTTTAGAGGTAATGAATAAAGGCGAATTTTCAATAAGAACAATTTCACGGATATACCGTGAATATCGAACAGAAAACATCATACCTCGGTGTGATCGGAAAAAGACCTAGAAAGAATAAGATAATCAATAAATAATGAAAATCTTTAAACGCAATAGATGTGGATCATTTCTTCAACTTACTGCAGATTTCAATATTGGGCTTCAACAAGTGGCGGTATACGAAATATTCAGCGAATGATCCTTCATATGTATACTTGTAGCCGAAATCACACTCATGCACTATCATTGCGGATGAAGGTTACGAAGCTTCATGCCTTGCCTTGATCCCCCAACACTGCTTTTGAACTACTGATCACTCGAAACACGTTCCCTTGTTCGGCAAATATTGTTTCCAGCTCTATAGGATGTACGAGTATGGAGACAACCACATGAATCGATGGAATTTATGAGGCAAAATGGAACTGTTCAACCAAATGGAGTTTCTGCAATGATAAGGAGCATGTGCATTCAGCGTTGTACGAAACCACTAATATGTGCACAGATAAATCTGATAAGCAACAGTTGTGTAAATAGCCTGTACATCGCTTACACTTTTTTTATGTCCATTGCACATTCCAGCGGATTTTGATAATTCTAGAAAACATTCTACCCATCGATAACTGTTACAAAAAGACTCTAGAAACACTATTTGAATTTAGGTATTTCAAATGGTCATCTAAATCCCCGTTAACTTTAGTGAATATATATGTATGCTTTACAATATATCGTTTAGAAAAGATCTCAATACAACGAGCTCCTGTAGATTTATAGACTATTTAGGAAAATTCATAATGTCTTCAATACATCTTAAGACATTAGCCGAATCCATTCTTTATCTTTGTGGGATATTTCTGTAGCCTTGTGAAGGCTCTACATATATTAGGTGCCCAATATCAATTTCTGATGTTCAGAACCGATTTTTGATGAATTTTGATATCGTTTGGGGAAAAAAAGCTGATAATTATATAGGTAAATCGAAAAAAGAAGATGGTGTTTCAGTTCCATTGCTTTTCGGTACTTACCATCTTTCATTTACACATATTTATCCACCACAATAGTGAGCAATCGGTGCTTACAGGTAATTCCTACTTTATGCTCTTCTTACATTCTATAACAGAAAAACCGAAGCATCAAGAAGGTTTTGTCCAATTAAGACAAAAATTGGTGGATAGAAAGACAATAGACAGAATAGTAAATTATTAAAGTCCCAGAACATTTGAAAAATTTATTTCAGAGTTACAGTACCAAGTTCAATATGGAGTTAACCCACGTCTAGGGTAGATAGAAGCCGCCACATGGCGTGGCATAGACCGATATAGCTTCCGAATGGTCTCCTGTGGTATTTTCTGCCAAATTCGCTCGAATTGTCAAACGAAGTCATCACCATTCTATGACAGATGCAATCATCTTTCCAGCATATCCCCGAAATACTCGATGAGAGAGAGATCTGGCAGGCCAAGAAAGTGTTTGACAAGCTTGCAGACAGTTCATAGCAATACGTGCCTTATGTGATGTGGTATTGTCTTGCTGAAAAACCAGCTGAGCGCATTGCAAAAGGAACTGTAGCAAAACATGTCTTAGGGTGTCGTAGACGTACCGCTGTGCAGTAACTTACCTCTAATGACGACCAACGGGGTCCGGCTATCAAAGGAAATGGCATCCCAGACCATAATGCCTTGTTGAGAGCCAGTGTGGCGAGCAATAGAGAAATCAGAATCCCCCCTCTGCCCTGGGTGTCTCCAAACTCGTCTTCGATTATCGTCAGGACACAGTTGGAAGTGGGATTCGTTGTTAAAGATTATGACCTGATCGAGCCATACACCGCTGTAATCTGCCTCGGCAGTGTACAGGCGTGAGTGGCGTAACGGTCGGCGCGAGCTTATATTTCAGTATCTCAACCGTCTGTGAATGGTCATGGTGGACACTGGTGTTAGGGTTGATCATCTGATGATTGATAGAGATGAAGAAGACGCTGTGACAGCTGATCGGATAATCACTCTGTCCTCACGATCTTTTGTGGCCCTAGGTCAACCGCTATTATGATGACGCTGAATTCTGCTATTTTTCAACCATTCTCGCCAGAATCTTCGAATCGCCGCATCGCTTCGACTCAAATGAAGAGCTATTCTCCGATTTGTCATACCGGCCTCTTTCAATCCAAAGATACGATATTTGTCAAACTCTGACAGTTGCTCGTAATGAGCACGAACTCTGCGGCGAGGCATTTTTTAGGTTGGTGAAAGGTAATCTGAATCGCAATCAAACCGAAAGTTTTAACAACCGTTGAAGAACTGCTCCTTATGTACATCTGCTGGATGCGCAATGCCGATGCTCTGGTGATTAAACTATTCATTCATTGGACACCAAAATTTAAACATTTGCATATCTGGTCAAAACGCTCATGCATGCGAAAGTTCAAAGGGATCGGATGATTGCTTCTTGGTTCGTCGATTTTTTTTTGTTATAGAGTGTACTTTAGTTCAGCCAAAAATAGCTCTTGCGCTTGAAATTTCTATTTCTAAAATTGAATAGAAATGATCTTAAATTACTAATGTTCATTAATTCAAAAACTTTCCCAATCTTTTCTCAGATGTTTCTCGGGTGCACTGTTTGGGATTGTGTCTTCAGAGGCAAACTGGGGGCAAATCGAAGATCTGTCGTTCCTTCAACTGGTCCGCTCGCACGTGCTACATGCTCAACACCTACGTCTGCGACGGTGAAAGAGAACTGATAGATGCCCCTGGCTTCAGCTACTTTGATCTGGTGGACGATTTCTCGAAAGAGGTGGGACAATTCGTCTATCATCATTGAGAATACATAAATAATATCATCGAAAGTTATAAACATGCCAAAATAATTCCCAAATTCTTTTTTTTATAATTCAGAATGTGATCGCAGGATTTATTTGAAATATTTAAAAATTATTGGTTTTGTTCTGAAATGATATTACGAATTCACTTTTGCCACGTATGATATTGCAAACATTGTGAAAACTGTTATTACCGCTTACCCCTCTTTTTATGGAAATATATCGCTATTTATGTAATGATGTCAATTCCGTGTTATTAAATGAGCAAATGCCCATATGAATTCCTCACATAGTAGTTTAAAGTGCTATTATCATTTAGCAAAAAATTAAGGCTCAAGTAATTGAGGCCGATTTTTAAATAAATGGAAAATTCCGTTTTGCTAGTTAAATTTAAATAAATGGAATCACAAAAAAATGAGATTACATCGACTTTTTCAGACATTATCTTTAATGAATTCTCTTTTGCTATTACATACAAATTATTTATATCGGAATCTGTTCTATTATATTTTCAGATTTTTTTAGCTAGTGACAAAATTTTGTTATATTATTTAAAAAGGAAGAAAAATGGAATTTAATTGACACTAACTTTAATTTATTCTCTTTCCAAGTTATTGCAGTAATGGTTTGATGAGGATAAAGGACTCTCAGATGATGCGATTGTTTTGCCTTTAATCATCATTAGTTAATGAAGTAAATGGCATCAGACAAATAGAAATATTTTAACGTCCATTTTCATATTTGTTTTTAAAACCAACTAGTGTGACCACCTCCCCAAAGAAAAACGTTCTCGTATATTGTTCTATCTATTTGTAGCTTCAATAATCTATTTGTAGCTTATCCACACACCTCGTAGATAAAACACAGGGTAAAGAACCGCCATCTCGAGACTGAATTCGATGCCGGCATTCCCAGATCACGGGCAAGATGCCTCACCCCTATGCTAAGACGCCGGATTGTCTGAGCATAAATCTAATAAATAAAAGAATGAAAAATGTTGTAATATATAATTAAAAAATATTTTCATTCATTTGTTAGTATTAATATAAAAATGTACTAATATAAGAACAATCTTATTAAAAAGTATATTCTTTGAATTTGAAAATAATGTACGAAATTGTTTTTTTAATGATAACACGATGAAAGTTATTAAGAAAAAGTAAAAATTTCGATTGGTTTTTGTTAAAAAATTCCAATTTCAATTTTCAAAATACATTTTTCTATTAGCCCTTGTTACCGAAAAAGTAAGTTTGCATGCCAAATTTGGTATATCTGGATTCAATGTCACGACCTGTGAAGCATTTTAAATGGTTTGAGGTAATTTTAAAAGCAACAATAATATAGCTGTACATTGCACTAATAAGTAATCATAATTTTATCATATCTGTCGCAAATTGATTTTCTTAATTGTAATAATATTTTAAACTTTTGATTGTTTCTACTGCAGTTTTTAGATTGATTAATAATTGATTGCTGTTTGCTCGGTTATATTAAAGTGATTTCTTAGAATTCAATAAATAGATAAATTGCATTATGCTAATTTTCTTAGTTGCAATAATATTGTAAACAGGTTTGATTCTTTGTTTGAAAGTTTTTCATCCGATTTATGATTGATTCTATCAGCTAATATGTTGATTATTCGATTGTCTGAACTTGAATCATGAAATATTTATGCATAAAAAGCAAAGGTCAAAGAATAATTTATTGTTCCAACAAAAATCTCATTTACTCTTTAACAACCACTAAGTAGCTAATGTGCAGATTATCTAGGTAATTCGCTGATTACTTCGGCAATCTCAGAAATGAAGTAATTTTCTGCACATTAAACGATAATCCTAGTTAATTAGAATAGTTAATTAATTTGCAGATTAACTAATTTCTGCACTTTAGCCCTTAACATATACATACAAAAGAGACGATGGCACATAGTCATCTTCTAGGAATTTTATATCGGAAATCTTAATAAAATTTCTCACAGTAAATGCAAATTCAATAGAAACAAATTCATGATGGTAAAGTAATAACTCTAATTTGATAATAATATTTATAATTATTGAATACCAAATGCAAGTACATTCTGTTGACAATGTATACTTATTGCAGAAAGAATTCATGATGTCAAACCAATGTGCAATCAAAGGAAAATGTTCTAACAAGTGCAGTGAGTATATGAATGATTTATTAAATGAATATCAAAGATTAAAGTGCTTTATTAAAGTTGTTGAGGCCTTAAAAATGTCTAAAAAAGTTATCTTTGCATTCCAGTGAAATTCAAACTTTTCAAGACTCCCCTTTCCTGGCAAGAAGCCCACGCTGCGTGCCAAGCTGAAAAAGCCTTCTTGGCCATGCCAAAGAGCTGGAGCGATCATGATACTTTGATAGGTATTCATGACAGGATTTTTAAATTTGAAATTTTGGATCATATTGCCGATCAGTGCTAAATCATGTTATAACTTATTTATATAAGATCAAGTTATTTTTAAGTTTTTAGTTTGCTGTTACTTAATGTACAATGCACTAATGGCTATTAATCAAATTTAAATTTAGCTTGATCTAACTA
>JAOUZG010000786.1:0-10133 GCA_026289955.1 Argiope argentata | reverse complement strand
ATCAGCAAATTTCATGTCTGAACCGTTTAACAATTTTTAACTAAGTTATAGCAATCTGGTTTTCGTTTTGTTGAAAATATATATATATATATATATATATATATACATAAATTCATCTATCTGTCTCTCTGTGAAAAAGATAATTAAAATAAGCTTTGAACTAATCGGTTGAAACTTGGTATACGGTCTTTACATGAAATTTGCTGATTTCTATCAAATTTTCAATCTATTGAAAGGAAGTCAATCTGTCTGGCTGTTCGAATATAACAACGACGACAATTACGTCGTTTACGTTCGCACGACAATTACAAACGAAGAGAATTAAATAGATAAACGTCGGAGCACAAATTCAATACCTATAGTGAAGACACTTGTCGAATTTTGTGATAATTCAACAATGGGTTGAATATCTGTTGGTCTGTACTTTTAGAAATATGCAAACTCGATTATTCTGAAATGCAATAAAATAATTGTGTTTTTCTCAACTTAATTTAATTCTTTGATAAAATAATCAAATTTGGTGGGTGATTTTGTGATTATAAGTTCTGTTGTGCTAATTTTTTTCAATAAGTTGAGATAAACGTATCTAAAAAAGAAATTCAATTTTTGTATACCATTAATGCATGCCAAAAATTAATCGCCAAATAACTCGCCAAGGATATCACGATAGATTCGGTAACTATGCTAAATTCACTCCAAAAGTTAATACTTCGTAACTATTGTACGCCACTGCCAGGTACAGTATTCTCTGGTATGACAAGTTTATTAGAGGGTATGCGAGTAAATTTTCGGAACTATTTCAGCTTATTTCTGATTAAATAGAATCGAGAACGATATTCTTGTTTCCCTCTAAAAGGGAGGCTGCGGTTGCCTGGTGGTAAGGTTTCGGCTCGTTAGATGTAGGGCTTCAGGTTCGAGACCCAATTCCACTGAAGAACAGCCGGGCAAGGGGGTTCTGTTGAATGTTACATCTGTCAGGCTGAAAGTCTTCTTGCTGGTGTGGAGAAGGGGTGCCAGTTCAGATGTCGTCCGCATTATCTGACCGTAGTTCAAACTTTCGAGGTCCATCTCAAAATAGCCCTGTTTTGCTTTACAACTTGAAGTTAATATAACTAAACTAAATTAAAACTAAACCCTCTAAGAGGAAAGTTAATATCATTCAACTTTCCTAGAGGTCTTTCAGGAAGGCCCTTGACCTCTTTATATAGATTCTAAGCGAGAAATAAACCATAAATGCTTGAAAATTGCTTTCTTCAACCTAAAATCCCATCCATCTTTTTTTCATAGTAAATATTTGGCATATTATCTAAGTATAATAATAATAATTGTAAATTATTCCTTTCATTTTTCGTAGTTTTTCATTTCAGAGCGATCCAAACAATATTTTATACCATAAATCATTATTTGTAATCAATAAACACCATTTCTAATTATATAAATATGTAAAATATGGCATACAGAAGCTATCATTCTTGTCTTTTTTTCGAACTGCTCTGCTTGTGGGAAGTTTCATGTGATATGTAAATAGTTTATCTAAACTCCTTTCCCCTAAATTCAGTAACATTTCTCATATAATTATTTAAATTTTTAGGTTATGCAGGGCGGTAAAATTAATGAAAAATATTACATTCACAAATCCAAGAATCCGTTATCAAGTGCCTCAGATGTCAAGAGAATCGTTCTTGCACGAGCGTCTTTCTCCGAAATGGAACTAAAAGTGGAAGAAGATGGTTCCCTCATCGAGTGGGAGTTCGAAACAAAAACCAGAGATATCGGATTCGGTCTCTTTTACAAAGAAATTGTGAACGGAGAAGAGCAGATGACAGAACTCGTACCTCTGCTGCGAATAGATACCGAAGATTATGCTGAGACAGGAGTATACAAATGCGAAAAGGCCGGAACTTGTAAGTATGATTCGCCAGTTATGACAAACCAGGAAAACTGTTTTCTAAAAAAGGTTTCCTGGAAAAAAAATTATAAATATCAATCGACAGAGCATATTGAAAAATTAATTTTAGTTCATAAATTGATTGTCCACGTCCCCTCGTTTTTAAAATATAAGGTCTTAAAACTCTGCTAACATTTTAAGGAAAACATTCAAATTTGGCGAGAAATCCTCCCGTGTGAGATGTTGTGAAATCTATAAATTGTAGCATAGTATTTAATTCCAAAGCCCAAATACGTAATTTTTTTAATGTGGACTATATAATGTTGTTCAGGGGCTAGGAAGTATTTCACCAAAAGCTCGTTTCTAGTCAAATTTGAAGACTTTATTTTAAAAGGTCACCAGATTTTTGAGACCTTATATCTCGATAACAGAAAGATGAGAGAAAATAATTTAAGTGTCAAAAATGTTTCATTATATTTTTTGATTGCTAACTATTTAATTTTTTATTATTATTGCACTATTCGTGTAGTTTCCTTGTAAAAGATAGAACTATTTCATACATAATGAAAAAATTAGCATAAAATAAAAATGAGCTACAAAACCTGCTCTCTTACAAAAATTTAAATCAGTTCTCATGCATAATTTAAGTTCCATCACTGTTTCTATAAAATATTTTAACGGGAAATTCAGCTACAAATTAAAGCTGAATTATTTTGATAGTGTCATATCTGTGTAGCTCCTTATCAAGTAGAACATTTCTGATTTAGATAAATTCTATCACGCCATGATCTCTTCCAAAAGGTTAACTTTCCGATTGATCTATCTTCTAATTGCACTTTGTCTTTAATTATAATGTAATTTCATTTATTTGTTCCTCATTTGCATTTTGCAAGTTAATGAACGGTGTCATATATCTCTGTTCCTCCAGATGATATTGCTGTGCCTCTTGTATGGCAGGTAACAGAACGGACAGACATAGAAGAAACCGGAGTAACTTACTGCAATACAAAATTATTGGATGTAATAAATATAATTTCATGTAACTTAATAAATAATTGAAAAGATAAATTAAAAACTTATATTCCATTATACCTCATATGCAACAAACGAAATCTTTCTTCTTTAGATTTGAACAATGAAAAAAAGTTATGTGATAAAATATTAAACGAAACAATAAAACTGAATTAATATGTTATGTCAATTATTATTAACGTTATTTTAAATCATGCATAAAAAAAATTCAGAAAAAGCGATAAAGAGGTTTTAATGAATGGAAATTACTTTTATAATTTTAAAACAGTATCATTTTTTTAATAAGAATATTTTTAGAAGTTATGAAATAAAACTTTAAATTCTTACTCAGTAAGAATTTTTATTCAAAAAAATTCATTGTAAATAGTTTGGCTTGCTAAATTATATCAGTACCAAATTGAGTTTGTCTAGATTTTGCTCTGTCGAGTGACAATTCACACCAGGCATTTTTATTAGCAGTAGAGAAATAGAGAAATGAAAGAGATTTGCATGTTTTTGCTGTTAATATCTGCAATGAAGTCAATTCGTGCACGCGATACATATCAAATACATAATTCGATTTTAGAATCTGCTGTAGTTTGTTATTGCAGTGCACGATTACAGGAGTATTGAAGTACACGAAGTTACAATTGCACAATTAGGCAACCCCACAAATGTTAAATTGTCTATGCAGTGAACGTTATAGTGCAATCACTTTGCAAGTTGTAAGGTGGTGATTTCACTTCATTTTTAACTAAACATGAAATGAACATATGCATATGGGATTAAAATTATAAAACAGATGGTAAAATGATTATTGCAAAGGATTGTTGTCACTTTTTAAATCTAATCTCTTATAAAATCAAATATACTTCATTTAAACCTTTTTCTTTTTCTTTTTTAGACGTAATATTATTCGACAACTCGTACAGCTGGATCAGATCGAAAGAAGTATTCTACAGGGTGAAAACAATAAGCCCAAGGGAACATGAAAAACAAGTGCAAGAATAAGTTAATTTCTAAAACAATTATTTAGCTTATTACTTTTATCAAGTCATATGTTTTGATTTTTCTATTTATAATCATGCTTTTTTATATAAATATGAACTCTATTATCAAAATGGAAAACAAACTAATAAAATGTACAAAAATTAAAATTCTTGAATATGTCTTTGATTACTGTCTTGATTTTCATTCTATAGTGTCATTTATTTAAAGTGCCTGCTTTGAAGTTTTTTATTTAGATCATAGAACAAATCTATGTCCTCAATATAAGAAGAAGAGAAAATTTTTAAGATAATATTGCTTAGAAACGTTGGTTTGAATCAGTATATCTTGTAATGAGACATTCGCAGATCATTTTAAGATTTTATTCGACGTTATCCAGTGGATGCGATTTTACCTATTTTCCTCTTTTTATCTTTTGTCTATTACCTGGATTTAACTGACATGACATTCCAATGACCAAGAATGAGCCCCACTGTATTTGGCAGGCCACAATTTCATTTACAGGATCTCTTTTTGTCGAATGAAACGTTATATATACCAGCTGGTGACCGAGCTCCGCTCGGAGAAAACCGGTATCGAAGCTAACTCGAATATTTAAATTTTCAAATGTGATTTATCAAAACAATACATGCCGTATTTAGTAAAAATATCAAAGTTATCCTTATTTTTTCTGATGAATGTTGAAATGTCGGAAATGTGGGACGATTTTCGACTTGGCAACCATTCCTCGTATTATAGTATACGATAAAATTAAAACTTAAGCTCCAAGCATGCGTTACGAGTAAAAGGGAAAAAATTATCTTATTAATATGTTGCCATCAGATTGAAAAAAACTCAAATATAAAAAAATAAATTATTATTGCTCATTAAACATATAAAAATGCAATTTTCATCACGTGTCTGTATGAAATGAAAATATATATATATGAATATTGATATACATGGCATATTGGCTATAGATGGCAGCACGTTACCACTTGAAAATTTAAGTAGCCATTATGGCGAACTAATAAAGTTTGAAAATATCTGTAACTCCGAACTGCTCAACCGTAGCGCTTCAAAACCGGCGCCAATCGATTCCTCGTGGCCAAAAACCCCAGACCCCCAAGTTTACCGGAGTTTATTAATTCTGGGGCGATTTTCGACTTTACAACCATTCCTCGTATTATAGTATAAGATTTACTACCAAATTAGCAATAAATATTAAGTTTAACGCAACCGAAGAACAAACACCAAAAGAAAAATGTTATGAATCCGGCCGAAAGTCTTCAGGCCGGATTCCTCATACCTTTCTTATTAGTTTTTTTTTACATTAAACAATATTTATTGCTAATTTGTTTAACTTATTTGTGTTTTAGTAGTATCAGCCTTAGCGCTCTCTAAATACAATGTAGGTTTTAATATTCTGGTTCAGGAAACATTGTTTAGGTGAATTTCATTATGATTGCTTATGGATTGGTATATTTGCTACGTACAAATGCTATGGATTTGAGTAATGTATTCTTGAATAACGAACAGTTGCGCAGAAAATGAGGGGGGATAATGGGCTATGTCTTTTCCGAACATCAGTCTGGAAGAAAGTAATAAAGATAAATTAGAGCTTATTAAACTTATATTGAATTAAAAGTCGATACATTACTCGTGTAGCAACTGTAAAAAATTAGGGTTCCGCTAGAGGCTGCTATGCTACTACATCATTATCCTGAGACATTTGAAATAGTAGAAGTTTTATTCAACATTTAGATTTACCAGCGGTTCCATTGTTGGTCATAAGACTTCTAAACACAAAAGCAAAGCAAAATCTTTTTTTAACACCGATTGAGAATAATTTACTTTTTATAGCTGAAAATTTTCTGTTTTAGGATTTTCATTTGGCGTATTCCGCACCAATTGAAACAGAAAAGAGCTAAAAAAAATGGAAAATCCATTAATGCAGTGGTACATTCATTTATATATTTCCTTTGGAATTCAAACTTCTAGTATACTGCTGAGCCAAAGTGCAATTTCATAAACAAATCTAATGTAATTCTTAATATTTTAAGATGACACACAAAACACATAGTATTACATTTTCTTACAACAATTATCTTCTTTTAATGCAAACAAAGAGCATCATGTTTCTTTTCATTTACATATATCTTGAACAAAACTAATAAAAATGCTTTAAAGAGCGTATTCGATTAAAATTGTGTGTGTTCAATCGACTGATTATTTAGCAAAGTTGTCGTTTATTCAGACATTTAACAGTCAAAATAGGTTCAGTGTTATAGGAAACGCATTAACTTTCTGGTAACTAAACTATTGTATTAATATCCTTCAAACATTTAAAATAAACTTGCATTTATACCCTTGATCAAAATCTAACTTTCTCTTCACAAGCTGCTTAAGTATGGTTCCTCAGCTGACAGGTTCTTGAAAATTTTGAATCACTAAATATTCATAAATTCATGTTTTTCCTGTAGAAAAATAATATCTATGCATAAATGGCTCTTTAGATCGTTTTACTTCCGTTTCCTGCAGTAGAATGTCGCTAGTGAGGCAATAGAATGCCAGAAATGAATATCTCAAGATTCGAGGTTCCCTCGACAGCATTATCTTCCAAGGCCATGAAAAGAAGAGAAACAATTTCCGTTTCGATGTAAAATTCTCATTTTTTTAAACAATGGTTTGAAGTTTTTTATCTTCAGATTATTTTGAGATTTGAAATGTAACATAAAACATTGATTCTGAAAAGGATTAATTAAAAGGCTTTCTAAATTCTTTAGTATGAAAAATTATGGAAGCATTTATTGAAGGCCTTTTATTTTATCAGCTATCAAAATAACTTCAGATATTTAAACCTCGACTTTAGAGGAAATTTTATAAATAGATACCATCGTATCTGCGAATAAAATTTTCTCTAACTTTTTATTTAGAAAATAAAAATTAGCGTTGCTCTTCAGTCGTAATAGTATTGTGTAATAGTGTGTAATAAAATTCATGTAATAATGCCATACAGTCATAGAGTACTTTAATAAAAATAAAACAATGACTGACAGAAAAATCTCATTTTCTATTTAAGGTTTCTAGCCTATTTTTTAAAGTTTAATTTAATACTAGTTATCCTAGTCAAAGAGAGTAATAAATGTTTCTGAGAAAAATATTTTTACATAAATTTTGATGTTATATTGAGATTAGAAGTGAACAGTTATCTTAATTGAGATAATTATTCGTCATTTGTCAAAGTTGCTAACTTTCCTACATTTTAGAAATTTCTGTCAAAACTGTTAGAAAAAAACCAATTCATAATCGAAAACAGAGAAAAATTTGAAATTAAGTTGTCAGTTTCTTTTTATTTATTACAACTTATTCATATTTGTTAAGACACATTTTTCGTAAATTAATACAAATAACTCAATTATAAATTCAATAATCTAGTGCTTTCATAACTGTTTAAGATGAACCTGCGCAGCAGCTACTTTTTTTAGAAATTTCTATTAAAGAAATTTAATGCACATGATTAGAACACTATTGCACATAAAAAATTAATATCAAATTGTAATGTAATAATATTATTAGAATGTTGTAATATATTTACAATTGATTTTTTCCCAAATAATTTTATTAATAAATGTAGGAAATTGAAAGGTCATAACATAACTTAGTAAGCCTACAATTTGACAAATATACAATTCGTCAGCAATATTGACATACTCATATGATTTATGGATAATATGAGCCTTTAAATATATGTGTCAAAATTTCCTGACTTCTGACAATTACTTTACACGTTAAAGTGATTTTTAGTAACCTCAGTTTTGTGTTTTCAAAACAATATTTAATAAATATATATTCATTAATCAATTAAATATTGAATTTCGTAGGGAAAAAAGGCAGTTGAAACCAAACATTGATAAACGTTATGGATACTTTGTATCAAGGAAATCAGGTATTATTGATTTTCACTCACGGTGAATGTTTCGATCGCCCCAAAAATGGTTCAATCAGCGAATTCAGTCTCATTCTCTCTAAAATCATTTTTCTGTAACACTCTACATTCATTGGACAATTCCGACTCTTGAGGCTAATGTAGCTCAAGTTAAAGTAGCATCAAAAACTTAATGGTTAAAAAAAACCATTTTAATGCATGTATTGCCAGATTTGTAAAGAATTTGCTTAAATATCTTACTAACTACATTTTGAAGTTACATTTTTCACTTGGAAATATAAATCGATTTACGAATTCATGAGAATGTAACTTTTTTTTACCGATATGCATTGTAATAAAAAAAATGTTTATATGTTTCTTACTTTAACTGATACAAAATTTAAAAGGACACTTGAATATTTATGCTGTTTAAAATACATAAATCATTGATTAAAAAAAATATCAAAGCATTTGAATTTTCTTTTAATATATTTAAAAATGAATGAACATCTAATTTTTATAGAGCTATAAAAATATTTAATTGAAATTTGCAGCTCGTGTAATACAAATATAAAGTTTACATTTATAAATCATATAAAACTAGCACTTTTTCTGTCACCATAGCAACAGAAACAAATAAAATATTTACTTATTTGCTTTGAATCTATATTTCGACGATATGCCGATTACTTGGGACAGGAAAATAGTAGAAATTTTAATTATTTTGTACAAAGGGCATCCAGTTCTTTATGAAAAACATAAAAATGTGCAGCATTACAGAAAGCAAAAAGAAGGAGCCATTAATGCAATAGTAGATAGATTATCTAAAATACAACCAGTCACTGCCGATGATGTGAAGAAGAAGATAAAAACATTGCGCTCACAATATTCGGCTGAAAAATCCTATCTCCATAGTTGTTTGAAGTCAGGATTTAGTGAGCAATTTACCCCTAAGCTTTGGTGTTATCCATTGCTAACATTTTTAGACCAGCATATAAAAGCGAGAAACGGCAAGTGTTTAAGAGATAATACTTCAGTACAGGTGAGCCAATCAATTTCTTTAATATAACCGATTATTTATTTTTAATCAAAATTTTAGCAGTGTTTGGCTCATAAAATTGAAACATTTCTGCAATACCCAAATTTAAACTGAAAATATATGAATGCCTTGTACATTTTGTTTGTAAAGGTTTATTTTATTATTGAGACAAATAGGAGAATGAAGGTTGATAATGAAATGGTATAATCCTAATATACGATACCCCTTGATTTGGGTTCCGAAAAGCAGTGACATCATTTCTGCCAAGGACGCTCGTTGGCTGGTTGCCTAAGCTATGGTTCCTGTTGAGTTGCTGAGATGTTTGGCAACATTTTTTCAAAATGGCGCCAAAGGAGTACCATATACTAGGATTTAACCAATGAAATAATAAAATTAATTTTATCCACAAATCCTAGTGGTACTGTGGTAATTTATCTTGATTCCTGAACATTAATATATTGTTAAACAGTAGTACTAAATATTTTTTTACATAATGCTCTTTTGTACATAAAGAGGTTTTTTCTGAAAGAAACAGTGCACGTGCAGGTTTCTTTCAGAATGATTTTTTTCTAAATAATACTTGAATAACATTGCTCGAATTTTATCGGTATTGGTAGATAAACGTTATTCATATTCATAAAGTCCAAATTGGGGTTTGCGGTTGATCTGTAGAAAACATCACCCCCTTGGCGCACTTTTCAAAATCGCCATCTCCCCGCGCTCTTGCGTCTTATCTTCCGAAGGAAGATATCCTCCAACGACAACATCGGTTTGCCATATTTGGTGAAAGGGGGCCATATCCTTGACGAAAAGGGTGTGATGCTCTCTCCTGTCGCACCGGCGGATCATATTAAAACTGAAACTCCTAAGACATCATCTTAAGATTTCTCATATATAAAACCTGCAAATTTTATTTTTCCAATATAAAATCTTGAATAGTCTTTGTACTATTGATATGGTCAATCTAGACCAAGGAATTAGAACTTTTGTTTAATCATGTGAGAATATAATGTTCTGTTATTTAGGTTTAAGGTTTTTGAAACCACAAAATTCTTGGGCAAAAAATTGAAGATCTGTCGCTTTTAGATTCATTAGAAAATAACAAAGAAAGTTGTCGCATTTGGCTTCTTATCGTGAACAACAACATGGAGCTATGTCCACCATGTACTCGATTTTCCAGACTAGCCTGATCCACCATTGAAAGGAGTATGTTGGTTTTAGCATGAGAAGTGCGACTTAGAGGACGTATAGATAAGATTGAAGCTTAGATAAGATTGAAA
>JAOUZG010000784.1:6516-17114 GCA_026289955.1 Argiope argentata | reverse complement strand
CGTGAATTTTTCATTATAGAATTAATTGGTAAAATCTGGGTTTGGGAATCATGTTGCTGTGGTAAAGCAGCAAGTTATTGGTGGTCTATTCATAGATGCATCATCGGAGTTCTCTTGATGTTAAAACCTTCTTATCATTTGTAATTATTTTTTATCAAAGCAAAAATAATATTCACAAATATCTTTTAAAAATTTAAAAGCTAATATTTTCTTAAATTATTAATTCTTAAAGCATGATAAAAATTTTAATTAAAAATTTTCCGTTGTAACTCGAAAAATAAATCAATTAACTAATTTGAAATTTGTGTACTAATTTATCTAATTGAAGTATATTTTACATCAATCGTGCAGATAATAAAATTTTTATTTTTCGCTTACAGATTTTTGTTGATGCCAAAAACCTCATCCCAAAATAATACCATGTTCTGGCATGATAAAAAGGTCTTTCACATGAGGGCAAAGGGATCTCTAAATAAATCTTATCACTTTTATTTGCCTCTGCTTTCATACTGGTCACATGGTTAAATTCTAATTTTTCATTGGAAATTTTATAACAGTTTGACTTATGTAATCATTCAATAGGATTCTTATTTTTAGATTTTAATTCCAAAGGTTATTAATTTTTCCTGGCTATAATTTTCTTTTTGAAAGGTCTAGAAACTCGAGTGAAGTGCACTGCTTATGAAACTTGTGTAGACCTTACGAATATTTTTTTTAATTAAATAAGTGTTGATTACCTTTATGAAATATATATCTTCGAGCTTTTTTAATATATTACTGAAATTTACTATTGATTTCTTGCACTAAATTTAATTAACATTATATTTATGCGAAAATTGTTGAGCTTAATATGGATTTAAATTCTAACGATTCTAACTGTGATGAATTTATTTTATCTTCTGAAGATTAATACTCTAAATCGGAAAGTGAATCTGATGATGATACTTTAAATGCAGCTCGCTGTAGGTCTCCTATTGACTTGCAAGCACCTACCAATGCTCCTCCAAATTTTCAATTTACTTCGACTCTTAGTATCAGTGCATGGGTAAAAAATTTCCCTTGGGACTTAGATGATTCGATGATGTTTTTCAGAATTTTTTTTTTTCGTAACACAGTGATAAGTTACATTATGGAAGAAATAAATAAATATGTTGAAACCTTTTTCAACAAATCCAATTTGACACCATCCTTGAAAGTATTAAATTGGAAAAATACATATATAAAAAAAACTACATCTACTTTTTGGTTTCCTTTTACGGCAAGGAATAATGCCCAAATCTGCTGAAACATGGTACTATAGTATAAGATCTATTTTAAGCACATCTTTCTAGAGTTATTTTATTAGGCTTAAAATTTCTTCTAGACGACATTTTAAAATATTTATATGGTACTGATTATCAGCAGCAATGTTACAAATAAATAAAAACACTTTAATTTTTAATTTGTAATGGCATTCATTTACTTTAATTTTTAAATATGCATGTAAATCAGTACTCATTATTAAGTTCTGAATTTGCAGCCTTGTAATAGGTTCAAATAGAATGTATGTAATTCAGCCTTTATTGCATTTATTTAATTTCATTAATATCTAAGACTAACTTTGTTTTAATGCAAAGTATTAATTGTAATTGGACATTTATTCATTATTATTATTAATATTATTAATTATTATTAATATTATTCATTATTAATATTTATTATTGACATTATTTATTATTATTAATTATTATTATTCATTATAATTGGACATTTATTCATTTCATTATTCAAACCAATATGAAATTCAATAATCGAATTTTGTTGAATATAAATAAATGTTTATATAATAATTTTCCATTTATTATAAACTAGCCGCAATTGGCGACCAGCGGGTTCGTCAATATTTATTCGGAGAAAAGGGTTCGATGAATTTTAACTTGGTCTCATAATAAGTTTTTCAGCAAAATATTTTTTAAGCTCCAAATTTCGATAGTCATTTGATTCACTTGTACTATTATACAGGCCTTAAGCTGTCCTATCTTTGAACTCCCCGTCTCTCTTTGATTTTCTATCAGTGCACGCAAAATTCAGTTTTAAATTAAAATGGAAATGAAGCTTCCATTAATATAAAGATTTCTTTACTCAATCTAAGCATGTCTAAATAAAACTAAGAATTGAGAGCAGAGTAGTTGATGTTTTATTTTCACTACAGAAATTGAAAAGTTATAATTTTTTTATAATTTATAATATCTCAAAGAATTGTTCAGCAAAAATTTCCCAAATTAAATGAAACATTCAGTTTTTAATTTTATTTTCAGATGTATATAAATGATCTCAATAATAATAATACATATTTTTTTGGTTTATAAATATATTAAAAAAATTATGGTTTCAATTCCTTTGGTCTTATAGATACATATTTGTAAAATATTCTTAATATATTCAACTTCTCAGTAAATAAATAAACATTTCTATCTTCTTCAAATATGACTGATTTATTCAGTACTTATCTTCTTTATCAATTCTTGCAAATTTAGAACAATCATCCTTTTTATAATCTAAGCCAATTATTCTAGACTAACCATGATTGGCTTCTTTGAGATCTTGATAAAGTGATCTAAAATAGCCAATTTTTATCGAATAGTTATATTGAAATTTGCGTAGATCGATCAGCTTGGATGATTGATTTAGTTGATTGGAGTGCCACTTTTTTTTATTTTAAGGAGGACTTATTGTCTGTAGAATATTTTGTTAAATATGATTCACATAGCAGATGATATATGTAAAAATTTAAAAGTCGTAATTCATCACCAGTTCTTCTCTCAATCTACTAATTTTATATTTCACTTAGACCATTTGTTAAGAGATGTATGTCTCTCCCAAAAAAATTAAGAAATTAGATGTTGGGCTCCGATTACAGAAGATACCTTGTAGATGTTAAACCATATTTTCCTTAAATAAAATTGTTTAATTGGATTAGTAATATGTGTATAGTAAAATATCACAGAAAACGTTTCCATGCATTTATTTCTCAAAAATACCATGTTTCATAATTGTTTCATTTTATGGAGACACGTGCCTAAAATGACATTTTTATATGTTTAATTTGGAATGATAGTTGATTTATTTTTTCTCACGTGAGAACATGATATTGTTTTGGTTAGAAAATTTTGATATCTCCGAAATATACGGGTAAATAATATTTTTATCTGATTTTACAAATTTTGCATTATTAATTTTTACATATGAAAGAAGATGCGTTTTCAAATAACTGACCTGGTTTTACCAGTATAGCTTTAAAATTGCGTATGCTTAACGTTGAAAGCAGATGCATTTTTATTTCGCATGATTCATTAAAATGTGGAGATAATTTACAATCACGAAGGCGAATTCTTTGATTTGCACAATATATCTCCTTCACATAAGTAAAAGTAACAATTCAAAACATGTCTTATTGTTTGAAAAATTAAAAAAAAATCACGAATTCAAATATATTTTATTTCTACTTATTATCAATTGCTTTTTGTTCGTCGTTTCTTTGAAATGACGTTATCTTCAAGTTCGTTTAAGATTTCTTACTTTTTAATAAATAATCCCGCTCTCAGAAGATTATCATTTGGTGGTTTTCTAAAAATTCTTTTTCTGTTTTAACTGTCACACTTTTATAATATATTTTATTATGTATTTTTATTCATTCTAATTCTTTAATTGAATTAATAATTTTGATATTGCAAACGATCAAGAAAATTTTTTTCTTACATTTATTGTTTAAAAAATATCACATTTCCTATTTGTTTCATTTCATATAATCAGGTAATGAAAATTATATTTTTCTGTTTTATTTTTGGTAGTAATTAACCTATTTTTTTATCAGAACTTCTGAAATCTATAGGCAACATATTATTATAAGCTGATTTTTTTATATCCTCGAGAAGATTTTTTTTTATGCGAGATAAATTGTTGGAAAAAAAACGATTAAATTGAATGTTTAAAAATTCATAAAAAATAGAGTTTTAATTTATAGGTCAAAGCATCAGTATCATTGAAAAGCTTATTTTTTTAGCTTTAACTTGATGCAAAAATCAATTTTGTACTGTAATATTTTCGGAAGTTATAGAGAAAAAAACTTCAAAATTTGGCTTATTTTTTAATTAATTGACATTTTTTTTAAATAAAAAAAGGGGCTCTGAGGTGCACATTCCTGGCACCCTAGGTATACATTTACCAAATTTGGTAGCTGTTGGTCGAACGGTCTGTCTTCTACAGCGCCAACGCACACACACACAAACACACAAACATTGTGCTTTATTATATGTAAAGATATATATATATATATTTATTTATTTCATATACTAAACTTTTTTAATAATCCGTATTATTTCTATGTATTTTTTTTTTCATTTATGCTTTTAGTAGTTCATCACAAGACACAAAACTTCCTCTCATATGAATTTGGTTTGATTATTTATAGAGATTTGACATATATATTTATAATAGAAATGTATATTGGAAATACATAATTAAAAAAAATGTTTTTATATTTATAATTTTTTATAAACATAAAAATATTTCTTTTCTTTTTTTATTATTTTCTTTATATTATAAATATATATAATTTCCAAAAAAATATTTTTTATATTTATAAAAGAAACAGTTTTTTTTTCCATCTGCCCCCCTCCTCCCGAAAGGAAAGAAAAATATGATTTGCAAAAAGTAGTAAATAACGCATGCATTAACTTAGTAAAATAAAAAATAATATTAAACAGTAAAAAAAAAGAAGAACTATATTTATCTAGATACATTAAATAAAAGCGTTTATAAAAAGAATTAACAACAACTTTACTAAAGTTAAGTTTAAAAAGTTAAAAAAAATAAATAATTATATCCAAAAAATTTCAAATTTGTCTTCCCTTGCGTAGTAAATGCTTGCCCAAAATCTACACACAAAGTTTAAGCAATAGTTACAATAACATTTATAAATATTTTTTTCGCTTATCAATTCGGATGAAAACAGATAAGGTTTTTTATAAACAAATAGATAAGGTTTTTTTTAATTAATAAAAGTATTATTAACAGTTCAAATGTGATTTTTTAATATTTCAT
The DNA here is from genome assembly GCA_026289955.1 of Argiope argentata. NCBI lineage: Eukaryota > Metazoa > Arthropoda > Arachnida > Araneae > Araneidae > Argiope > Argiope argentata. The sequence goes on along the minus strand of JAOUZG010000784.1, from coordinate 12,032 downwards.
CAGACAAATACAGGAAATTCAAACCCGCTTTTGAAAACTCGCTTTTTTTAATAAACTATTATACATAATTATGGCATGTAAATATGAGGGTTTCCCTATCTTTAATAAGTATAATAGTTTTCTCTTGGATTCGAAATGAAATATTGAAAGAAAGAATGAAGTATACAGCTCATATCACCAATCGGTCCTGTTATCGCGAATTCTTACAAGAAAGTGATGTCCTATTCTCAGGGGGTATTTCCTCTTCCCCTAATTGGAGGGACCACCCGCATTCTAACAGCCAGCGGAAACCAGAAAATGAGCTCTAACAAGCCGATCTCTCACCTCGTTTATTACACTTACGGGGGGAAAGCAATGGCGACTTTCTACGGGGTAGCCGGGTTAAGAGACATTTGCGGATGGAGACTTTCTACGTTCCTGGCGGTTTTAAAGCGACACGTTGGAGAGGATTTCTACGTTCCTGCCGGTTTTCAAGAGGCACCTTGGAGCGACTTTCTACGTTCCAGCCGCTTGAAGGGTTAAGTGACTCTCTTGAATTATTTTTAATTAACTATTTTCCTCGAATTTATGAAAAACATTCCTTTACAATATTTTTATCACATTAGAATATTTAAAATAAGTTTTAAATGTCAAAATTTATGCGAGATAAATCGAAGCATCCGTTCCTTGACAGTGCGTGGTGAAAGGTCATTGATCATCACTCAGACAGTCAAAATCTCATTTAAAAATGGCTGCAACTTGAGACACCTCCACAGAATTTGCATTTAGTGTTTTATTTCCAAAAATGTAGAAAAAATTGAGATCAGATCAAATTTGGAATCCGCCCTTTGGCTAAAAATGGGAAAATACCAGGCAAATAAGCAAAATGAAATTTTAAAACAAATACAATAAACTACTTTTTATTTACTTTATTTGCGTTTATTGTAATCTTTTAAAGAAGTAAGTAATCAATGATATTATTTATATATTGAATAAAAATATGAAATCTTTGCTCGAAAGCTTTGAAAAAAATGTGAACATTCTTCTGACTGATTGACTGATCAGTTTTATTTGCATTTGCAATAAATTCAAAATAAACAAAAAAAATTATTTACCTTTGAGAGATATAAAGCTAAAATAAAAATTTTATAAATTATAAAAAAAAACTGTAGGGAAATAAATAAATAAAAAGTGCTATTATTATCCTTTATCTAAATAAATGTTGTTTTAATAATAAAATTATTAGGGAACTTAATATAATATTTTTTTTATTTCCGTAAAAATTTATTCTTGAACAAAATAACAATTTGAAAAAGAAGATAGAGGTAATTAATACATTGATAACGTTAACTAGCTGAGCTATCAATAATAAGTGGGAAAGTAAAAAATAGGAGATCGATTGTTGTGTGTTACAGAAAGGGTTTCTGCGTTAGAAACATAAAAAAGAATAATAGTTAACACTAACAATTTGAAATATCAAAAACTATCATCTTCTTATTTTTTATTGCCAGAAAAAGTATCTTATCATTCGAGGATAGAATTTTTTAAAAAAACAGATCAATAAGACCCTTTCTCAAATAAGTCAAATAATATCTAATCGCGGATGTCGTAATGAAGATAACCCGGTCAAAAATATAAGAACTGGAAAAAGAATATTGATAATCAGATAAAATTAACATTAAATTGTGATTAAATATATCAGCTTTTCGAAGACTTATAGTTGTGATTGAAATCATTAAAAAAATACCTTATATTTACCATAACTATTCATGAAATTAAAAATTTGAGGCTGATTGTACTAATTTGGAATTAAAATTATAGTAACTTAGTATTAAAAAAAAGAAAAATAAAGCTTTGTTTCTATGTCCGTAAAACAATTGGATTTTTCTTTTTAAAATAAAATAAATTGCATAAAACTATTATTATTGTCGAATTTTTGTCATTGTATGAGAAGTAAGAATGGGATTTTTTTTAATAGAAGTTTTTAGTTTGTAATTCATAACTCCTTATGTGTAACAGAATAATCTAGAAACGTCTGTCACATAGATGTCTATAACGATTAAAAAATTTATGTCAACTCTTTCTTCAGGTATTTGTAAATAATTAAATGGGCTATAAGTGTTTGGCTTGAATTAAGCATGAAAATTCATTGACTAATGGGGAATGAATCTAATTATAAAATACAGAGCTTAATATTTCTATGTTACATTGTGATGATTTCAATGAGCTCTGGTCGGCAGTTTTTATTGTTATGTATTTATGCTGAATCATTACATATTCGCTTCCATAACAGCAATACCATTCCACATTTTTTTTTTGTGTGTGTTTCTTTGTGAGTCTTCTTCTAAATTTTTGTTTTTGAGTTGGTCAACTCAAGTGTTTTTAATAATTCAATACTCTGTAAGTGTTTGACTTGAATTAAGCAAGATAATTTATTAACTTATTAGGAATGAAGATAGTTATAAGATCCTGAGTTTAACAATTTTATACTACATTATGGATGATGTGATGGATCACTGACCTGGAGTTTTTATTATTTTATATTTATGATGATTCATCATATACTCACTTCACGGCCAAATTGTGAGTTATTACCAATATTTTTTCCGCGTTTTTGTATGTTTTGTGTTTGGCATTTAATTTATTTTCTGTTAAGGAATTACTATTTGTTTTGTACGCATTTTACTGAGTAGTTTTGATTTGATCTAGATCATTATTTCTAGAAACGATCCAATCATAAGAAAACAAAAATTGGTAAAAACATAAATCTAAAATGGAGAAGGAAACGAAACGAAAGAATTCTAAATGAAGATTGTGAAAATCGTTCCAAAAAAGAGAGAGAGAGAAAGGGAGAGAATAAAATCCAGAAAAAAAAAGCCACAAACGCCTTACAACGTTCATAGAATATCGTGTATACAATTGTTAGAAATAAAATCAGGAAATTGTTTCCATTTTTAATTCATCTGCTGTTGAAAAGAAAAAGTTAAATAACAGAAAACTGCAAATACAGAAAGCAATATTTTATAGTATAATTTATTTGAAGATTATTATATTACAAATTTCTTACTACATAAAATTTAGAAAAGACTGTATAACAGTGCAATTTTTTTCGCCACAGAGCTAGGGAAATTATCAGCATTTGATGGAAAATACTATGTATGTAATGTATTAAGTATATTTTTTAAAATTAAAAACAGTGCAACATTAAGGTTTTTTTAATTGTCATTTCGTACAACTCTTGCCTCGAGGTGTAGCTCTCAACTGACTCTTCTTTGCATTTTTTTACACCTGACGCCACAGTTTTCTTTTTATATAAACCATAATGATCCTCACATGTCCCAGGTTCACGATCAGATATTTCAAAGTACAAGCTACTAACAAACAATGGAGTACGATGTTCTCAACACGATCAACCTGATGGAATTACTCAGAAACTAAATAACTCCTGGATGGGGGCAAAATGAAACTTCTGAGATTGCCACTAAATGTGGATAATCAGTAGATGGAATCTGAAATGAAGATAACATTTATTCCCCCATATAGTGAGCACAAAATTTCTTCCATATCCACTATTTTAAAATCCAGTTCAAGCACTTCAGATTCTAGTCTTGAAAACTCTACAACTCTAAATTACACTCTACTACGCTTCTCATTTCATAGAACAAACCTTCTCAGGAAAATGGCGAGGATTCGCCAGGAAATAAGGCAGTTGCCAAGGCACGCCGAATCTTTGATTGTTCCAATACAGCTCGTACAAACATTCGCTCAAAATAATATGGAGATAGAGATATGCATTCAATCAATACGGTTAAGGCTCCTTATAGCAAGAATTCTGTGATGAAATATGTGAGCAGAGGTTATATTCGAAAACACACGGATATTCATTTTTTACAATTAAAAAAGAAATTTAATAAAACCCTATCGTCGTGAAGGGAATTTAAATGAAAATAAACTAACTAGTAAACTACAACATTAAGATGGAATAACAGTTACAGCATAACGGAAGGAATAACAAACTTACGGAAGTGAATAACTGCGGATACCAAAATTGTTGCATCTGTCCTAACTGAAAAAATGTCATGCGCAGGTAGTATCCAGAGGGAAAAGACGGTCAATATAGATACTGGCGTGCAATTCTCTTTCGTCTGAAATCAACACTCTGACTAACTTAAATCTGAATGCAATATCACATATTAAGACTTTTTCTACTCATAGCAGCATGGAAAGGGTTTAATTTGTCTTTTCTACTCATGATGAGTGGTTGAAAATGCACAGGTATCACTGACGGCTCAGATGCTGATGTATCATCGGCCATAAAAGAACTTTCATGCGGAGAAAATATGTTTTTGGAGTGTTGCATGAAAGCAAAGATTCCGAATTTTTTGTTAAGTTTTCCTAAATAAATTTTAAAACTAATAATAAAATACGGTAGAGTATCGTGATAGTGAAATCAACTGTTCATGGATATCTATATGCATTTCCTAAGCATATAGATATCCATGCACCATCCTATGCACATTTTACTAAGCATTTTCTAAACAATTTGGACTGTCATTTCGTCTTTAGAACAATGCATTAATTTCAATGCGAAAACAGAAACTTCATTATTTGCCGATGGAAAATAATGAACCCTTAATATATTTGAAAGTACAATATTAATGAAATATTAAAAAATTCTCGACTATACTTACGCACAAGAAAACTAAATATTAATGTTAAAGATTTATTATGGTTTTTTACTTTTAGAAAATTATCATTACAGATTAATTATACAGCAAATCGTATTATCATTACAGATTAATTATACAGCAAATCGGATAATCATTACAGATTAGCTAAGTATTGTCATATATTTCTAGATTAGCAGTTAAAAATATTAAGATAAAATCTTTAATCAACGGATTTTTTTGTTTCCCATTTTTTATTAGGTATTTCATTATTTATTTTTATAAGAAAAAAATATTGAAATTTTCAATCATATTGATTTTTTTGTCTTTTAAAAGAAATCATTCAAACTTTTATGAATATTTTTGGAAATTTCAAACAATTTTAGTTTTTTAAAAGTTTTTAAAATGTTTTAGTTTAAAGAGATTTAATTATAAAACGTTCAATTTTAAATCGTCTCTTTGTTTTCAGAAATCAAGTTACACCATTAATTTTATACTTTGAAAATGGTACTTGTGATCGCTTGAAATTAATATTAAAATTAAATGATCCCCGATTTTTATCTGTCCAATTCATCAAAAGCTTAAAAGAATTGATACTACTGAATGAAATTAAAGGTAGCAAGTTATATTTAAAGACATTTTTACTATCATGTATTAAAAAATAAAGATGAAACCTTAACTGCACTAAACATATACATATATATATATATAGTTTTGGACATCATTTGTTATTCTTAGTCTAAAATTATATCATTTTAATGTAAAGACAAGCATGGGTCCTTTTGTCTGCTTTTGTCAAGTTTTGGGAAATTTATTTATAATTAACAATAACACACACACACACACACACACACACACACACACACACAC
>JAOUZG010000780.1:65327-77982 GCA_026289955.1 Argiope argentata | reverse complement strand
ACTTGTGCTGCGGGCTCCGGCGATGCAGCTGGTACTTGTGCTGCGGGAAACGGTGGGAGATTTGCCTGCACACCTTCCTCCTTCTGAAAAGGATGATATCTTAATACACAGAATATTATTAATGTATAGTAAGAATATATTCTTATGGAATTTAAGGCAAACTCAAAATATTTTCAGATTTTTCCCCGCTTCAAATGATATTTTTAAATTTTGGCATAACATTTCGACTAAGCTTAGATATTTTTTAAAAATTCTAATTGACATGATAAAATCACAAAAAAAATAAGTAGATACATTTCATTTGAATCGAAACAGAAAGAGAGGAATTTAAGTCCCCTTAAGGGTACTAATGCATGTTTTAGTATAATATTTTAAGAAAGGTAAACACTTACCTTAGTTACATCATTCTCTTTTAATCTTCTATGAAGATTCCCATTTTCTTCATTCAAAATATTTACTTTCTGTTAAAGAGAAAATTTGTTTCAATTACATTAGGTAAAGGAATAAATATCAGCGTCATAAATGTCATGAACTGAATGAAATGTAAACAGATTCAGACAAATGATACCATTAAGCAACAGATGGGACTTCTCTGCAACACTTTTGTAAATTACTTATGTGTCAAATTAGTTCAAAATCATTCTAATCCATTAATTGTGTTTCATTAAAATATAAAAATTACATACAAATATTAAGGAAAAGTTCAACATGTCTTTGCACTTCCACTACAAATCCCGCAACCTCAGAAAAGCGGAAATTTAGATAAAGTGAAAATGAAACTCTCAAAAAAATCTGCTTAGATAATCTTGTATATTTATCAAGATTTTTATGCAATTGTGGCAAGTTGTATTAGTAAAGCGTAATATAAAATTTAAAAACAAATATTCCAGAAAAGGAATTATACCCTGTTTTAAGCAAAAGAATTATATTTAGGTATAAATAAATGATTTTTCTGAATCAATATAGTTGACAACCAAAAATACTTTTTCTGAAAATTGAAAACGCAAGCACTGATTAAAACTTGTAAGCCTAAAGAATTCATTTAAATCCCCAAAAGGATTTGTCTTTAAATGTTTTTTTTTTGTGTAATTAAATTTTGTACGGCTGTATTGCTTCATTCAGTAACTAACTAGAAAATCAAAAACATTCTTTAAGCTTACAAAGTTTTTTCCGTTAAAAACATTGAAAAAAATGCCGATAATGGATATTTTTTTATGTACATATGTGTAATTTAACATGTATTCATGTCGAAAAAAAGCACGTCAGGGAACAATTCTATACATCCATCTCATTCCGTATACTTCATGTATGACTTGGAATTGCCTTTGTTTAAAAAAAATATTTCAACATATAAAATTTGAATTGCTGCAATGAAGGAAAGTTTCTAAAAAAGTAATAAAATTTTTCAACATATTAACAATCGAATTCACAAAGTCGTTATTTTGATTATTTTTAAGCTTCATGCTAAAAATTCCTATAATTTTTGTATTTAGCAATTACAAAATTTATAATATTGGAAGTATCCTTTATGAATTGATGGACATTAATACGTATTTTCGTTTACTTTTACGTGGTTTTCAGACATTTCCAGGAACAATTTGATTAGAATTTTTTATATGAAATTCTATTGGTTGATTCAAAGTGTGCGGCATTGTTATAATGGGAAATATTTTATTCCAAGTATCATTCAGTTTAGAACTAAAATCTCAAAATGATATGAATGCAAATACAAACTTTTTCACTGGGATTTTTTTATTAATAATTAAGGGATCCTTAATTTCTTTTTTGTTTAAATTATATTTCACTTACATACTCTAGGACAAAAATTAAAATGAAAGTTATGATGATCAAACACAACAATTGGACAGTTGGGATATATATATATATAATATCCGTATTGGTATTTTTAATACTTTTTTAAAGTACAAAACTTTTTATATTTTAATTTTTTGGTACATAATTGTATAATATTAAAGAAATATGCGAACCAGACTCAAAAAATGAATACCAAAAATATTATAAATATGCTGAATTTTCTTTAAAATGTAAATTTCAATAATAGGAAAATATTTTTATTCAGACGCCATTTCGCTAAATACGGATTACACACAAAAAAAATACTCATTATAACTGAACAGCAAAAAATACAGTACTAAAGATTTCATACACTGAATGTCAAATTCTGTAGTTTTTTTGAAGTTATTTTTAGCTATTATATATTAAATACAATTAATATTTGCAAATGTGAAAAAATTCTAATTTAAATTCTATAAAGATATGAAACAAGTTAAAGATGTGCATAATTTATATTACACTTATCCTCCCCTTATAAATAAGATACTAAAATTCAATATAAGAAAAATAAAGTTTAAAAAATGGATACAGATATTAAAATTTTAAAAAATATCATCTTTTTGTTTATTGAAAGGAAATATAAACATAAATCAAAAGATATTTCTACAAATTATGATGTCATTAGCAATAAAACATTGTACTTGAGTTTTAAACTTTCTAAGCATAAAAGGGTATTCAAAATTCCCAGGCAAATCTGATTCAACCAAGGCATCCTACCTCAATCACGTTAAATATATTTTCATAATCAGTTATTAATTTATAAATAAATACATTTTCCATTGATATTTTTATAATATTTATTGCTCGAAACTTCAAATGTTCTCTATTTAATTACCTTAATTTTTATATCTGATCTCTTGTGTTCAATTTCAAAGGCTAAATCGCACATAGTTCAATGTACTTTCCAATTATTAAATCAACAATTTATATGATTAAACCAAGTTTTGAATCAATATATTTTACTTTATAGCGCCTGGGAATACATTTATCTTCTGAGGATGTTGTTTATAAATTTTATTATCTGCAAATTACGTTTTAATTGATTCAATATCACGTCATTCTTCGCAGGAAAATTACTGAATATAAAACTGTCGAACTTAAAATTTACTATTTTATTGGCAGATAATCATTAAAAAGATTTTTTTTCCTTGGATTACTTAAATCAATTTTAGGATATTTTTTCACTAACTTTGTGACATATTGCCGATATTCTATTTATACTTTTTAAAATTCTAAGAATATACTTCAATTATAGTAATCGTTTTTCGTATAAATATCAAATAGTAAAAATGTGTGGACTATATGAAAACCACCTCCATTTAAATCATTGCCTAAATATTATTTTTAGACACTTATATTAAGTTTAATAATTATGATATTGTAAATTACAAAAGCAGCTCTCAGTTAGGGGAGACGAGATTCGAGGATGTAATAACAGTTTTAATACGTTAACACGATAGAAATCTGGAGTCGAATTTTTATATACAATATAGGATGTATAGATCATGCACCCATTGATAGTTTTCCATATCTTAAATTAAAAAGAAAATTAAAATTATATAAATTGAAATCGTTAACTTGAATTACCTCATTCAATTCGGCCACTTGGGCGTCTCTCTCTGCCAGCTCTCTTTTGAGGGCCCAGACTTTTCTCTGGATATCCTCCAACTTACGAACCAGTTGCAAATGTTCCTAAAAGAAATAAGAAAACATTAGGATTATCTTGATTATAACAGCACAGATGCTTAAATGATTAAAAAACATTCTTAAAATGGTAGGTTATTCCTTCTATTATTTTTTTTAATGAATTCACCTTTTAAATTTTCATTCCTTGAAAAGGAATTTGACCAGCAACACAGATTACCTTAAAATAGATATCCTTTAGTCATTTTCTTAGACTAAAAATGCTTGCTGATTATAATCTGGATTATGTTGGTATCAATATTCATTAAACGTATGGTTTAAGTACTTGAAAAAAGATTGTCAGAAATAGCATCTGTGGCAACTCTGAATCGTTAAAGACAAAATAATCTACTGATCTGATTAAAATAATCTACTTTTGGAATAATACTATGAAAAGTCCTAATAATCAGTACTAAAACCTTCCAAAATATATTGTAAATGGTAAAAGAAATGAAAAGGATAAAAGTAATAATTTTCAGTTAACCTAAATAAAAATGATAAAGGAATCTTAGTAGTATTAACGTATTATTTTCGCTTTTGAATTTGAATCAAATAACTTATTTTAATATATTGTTCAATTAAAAATAACTTGAAAGTAAAAGTGACTTAAAAATGACTAAACATTAATTTTTATAAACGAATCGGAGTCTCTCGTGTGTGTTCCAGAACGCCGAAATGAATATTCAATGTATCACTATCACGTTTAACTACACTTAATTTCAATTTTTTATTAAGAAAATTTATTTAATGATTTATGTAATAATTCTACATCTGTACTTTTGTCTAATAATTATAGAAATACAATTCCAATGCCAAAAATAGAAAATTGCCCTATTAAAGAAATTTGTTTTGCTTTTGACTTATTTTTCAGGTGGTTTAAAAATTTAAATATTGGTCCTTTTCCTAGAAACTTTTTCAAAATTAAAAATTTTTCATTAGTCATTCTAATATAATGCATTTATGTATTTCAAGTTTTTTGTGGACATTTCCTTTAAAGTAAAGGAATCAAATTTAGAACAAAAATGATAAAAATTCTTTGCATTTATATATTTTTGACTGCTTTCCAAATTGCTTCCAAGATTTCTTGTTGATTCAGTCGTATAAGCAATAAATATTCCCCCTGTAGAAGTTTTGTTCACTGATTTTTCAGAAAACGAAATAGAAAATGATAATCGCAAAAAATTTTACAAATATAACAGTCAAGTGGAAGTGAAATTATGAAACATTTTTTAATTATTCCAAAACATCGCGCAATATCAGATTTTTTACAGTTTCAAATGGGTAGAATAATTGTGGTGGTATATTTTAGATACATTGAGCAAAATAATTTTGAATTGCAGATGATGTAATGCAGAGATGATGTAAAATAGATGTAATGCAGAGTTGCGTTATTGCGAAGGTTTTTTCGATCAATGTATCTGCCCAGAGCATTAAATTACTACATATTATAGAGTAAAACCACTTTTTGTCGGCCTCTTACGGTATTTTAAGCCATGAATATGAGGTGCTCTAACAATGTATCATTTAACTTTAAATATAGAAGCAAAGTAGAAGGCATTTTTATTCAGCCAATAATCATGCAGTTAAATACAGAAACAAACTTTTCAGAAATTCTGAGATACAGGAATAAAATTCTCATTAACGAGAATTGTATTCTTGTTGGAAGTCTACTTATTGAAGTTTAATTTATCACATATCTGATCGTCCAAATCTGATTTTTTTAGATACCAAGATACAGTATCTATTTCTACCCATTTCATTTTTAGAGGAAGGAGAAATTCAGTCTTTTTTAGTATTCTGTCTACTCCTGTAGCTCCAAAAATTATTCTAGACGTTGTTTTCCAAGGAAAGAAATTCAGTTTAAATAATTCATAATTAATTACTGTGTCTATGTGGTTGTAAAAGATATACATTAACAAATTTTTTAGTTTATATAAATAAACAATTTTTTATGCACCTTTAAGACAGCAGTATCAATAGATTTCAATAAAAGAATTTCCAGGTGCAAATTTTCGAACAATTATAGCAACATTTCAGATTTCATTCAATGATTAAAAACTGGCAGAGCCAACAAGAATTTTTTTACAGCCATCTATAAAAATTGGTTCTTAATTACTATGCTTTCGGCAGATAAAGAAGAAATATAAAAAAATTGATTCAATTCCTTCTAAGGTCAACAAAGAAAATTTTGTATTTTAATCACTTTATTAAATAATTACATTTGTCGTTCTCTTATTCCGTTTTACAATGGAAAGAGAGATACATTAGCTTCTGAGGATATAGATATCTGAGCACTCGAAAGCATAAGCTGAATTCTAGCTCACACACGTCACAGACCTTTTCTTGCGGGGCGAACTTCATTCACTCATCCGCAGACTGGAATGTATTTCCAAAATTGAGAACGATCACCTTTGACACATTACCTTCGATGTTATTACTCTGGACGTGGAGAACTGTGGACTCAATCTGTCGACACATACAGTCTTTGGTTGGCGGGTTCAAATTAATAACCCAACTGATGCAAATTCATTATTCTACTAACTTGGCTATCATGGCCTAATAATCACCAATAAATTATTACATAAATAATTCAACATTAGTATAATTTTCTGATCAGTCAATTATTACATAAATAATTGATCAGAAAATTATACTACCGGTGAATTTTCAATCTCAATTAAGGATTCACTTCCAATTGAGGCAACGCAAAAATGGGGTGAATTTTCTTCGTCAGTCGCGGTAAAGCAATACAGATTAGAGATATTAATTAACAATGTTTATGTTTAAATGCATCAAGCATTAAGAAAAACAATCATTTGAAATAATCAGCCGAAACTGTGTTAAACCTACCATCATTAGTGTGGGAAGGGGAAACAAACGGAATTCGTTACTTGTTTGGCAATTTGGAAATGAAGAGTTATGCCTGGAAAGTTTATTTAATTAAATAATTATCAATGAATTAATAGTTTTAAAAACTATTAACGTCATATGTTATACACTACAAGTTTAAAAAATTACTTGAACTTGAGGGGATGAATAAAATTTATTTTAATAAGGATTGAAAATTTAAGCGAGATATATATATTTACAGTTAATAGTATAACTTGAAAATAGTGTCAGTTAATAGTATAACTTGAAAATATAAAACGAATCTATGTTGATTTGGAATTATTGATAAAAGTCATTGATATTTTTCTAATAATTGGTTTCTTTTTATTTTAGAAATATTCTCCATCGCAAAATATTGGATTCAAATTCGAATTCTATATCCAAATGATGGGATATATTAGAATGCATTGCATGAAATTTCCGGAATAAGGAATTTAGAAGTTTGAGATGCATAGGGTGCTGGCACTCTTTATTTAAAAATATTTCAGAAAATTTCTGTTGATTAAATCGTAAAATGTTATTTTGTAAATGATACAAAGACATTTTTTCGATAAGCTCCAGATGAAAATTGGATTAAATATATTTATGAAATCCATTATCTTGAAACGATTTAGAAACAGATTCATTAACTGTAGCTATAGTCGATGTGACAAAATATTTAGTCGATTGAAAATCTGAACCAAAAGTAGTATTCTCAAGTAATTCTACAATTGAAATGTAGTTTAAATTTCTTTTTAAATCAAAAAGAAAGTAACATTAGTATATTTAATCTGAAACCATAGTTACATCAGTGCTTCTAATAAATATCAGGCCGAAAATGGATGCATGCAAAAGTCTTCATTTCATAAAGTAATCAATTGCAATCATTGCAGTTTGTAATATTTCTTGCTGTTGTCCGAGGCTGACTGCGATACGACCTATTATACCTAAATTTCATAAATTCACCTGGGTACAATGAATTATCCCTGCATTAAAATAATTGCTAAGCAACGCTGTGTAATTTTATTTAAATTTCACATTAAAGGCTTCACCGATTACACATTTTTGCTGGAATTTCTTCAATAAAAACACCAATTCATAATTTTATTTTTCTTGTTTCGAGAAAGGACTTAAAAAATAGAGCCGATTCCTCGAAACCTCATGTTATGAAACTTCAAATATGCTGTAGTGTCATGCCTTATCGTGAACAGTGTTCGTCAGAAAAAAAATCGGATCGCGGTGTTCTAGCGCAGAAAAATTTATAGTTGCTTTAACATTAAGCGTTATTAATTACCTCCCTCATTTTCAAATTCATCCTTGAAAATTTGCTCAGAAATTACATTTCTGAGTAAATTTCTTTATAATAATAAACAAGACTTGACAATTTTCCCATTCGATTACGAAAACAAATTATTAATGCAATAGGCCTGTAGATGGAGGTGTGCGAATCCTTTCTAAGTTTGAGAAGCGATCATTCGGCACCATACAAATGATAAATATTACGTAACCTAAATTATATAAAACTAATTAAAGAAATACCAAAAAAATGTTGAAAATATTTGAGAATTTTTTTTTCGGTCTTAGGGTGATGAATGCAGTTTGTTCAAAGATAATTCTAGTTCATGCAAAAGGAAAGGGCCGCTATTTACACTTGTGTCCATAAATTAAGGATAACTCATATTTATAAAGAAGTCGAACTCTAAAAACATATATCATCCGAAAAATAACGACACACATCATCAAATTACAGGAAGCCACCAGATAGCAACAATAGTACAATACAATGGCGAGAGTGTAAGAGAGTGATGTATAAGGAATACAAGCAAAGAAATAAAATTGTTCCCTAACATTTTACAAGTCTCGCAGTGCAATAGTCACAATTATGCAATAGATGATTTTTTAATAATACAATTAGATGATTTTTTGCATGGTAGAATTATTGGGCGTCTGGAATGGGCGCGTACCTAGTTGAAAGTATCCAAATCTCCCAAAGAGTTCTCCAAGCTTTGAAAACAATTCCAAGAGGATTGTAATGCGAATAGACATTACAATAAAACTCACCCCCAGAGATACTACTGTGGATGAGAACCAGTATTTGAGTTACCATAAAAAGAAACAGAGCACAATATAAGATTTATCTTGTCAGATCTCTTCGGCCACCGGTACGACAGTTTCAGGATAGAGCGTGTGCAGGCATTTAGGGTAGATTGGTATACATGATCGTAAGCCTGTCAGATGAGTCCCACTTACTGCACCTCATTGTCGCCTGCGGTTAGTCTGGAGTGGAGAGCATGCAATATTGACACCACAAAATGAGATTGTGTGATGTTTTCTGATGAGTCCAGCTTTAGCTCGTAGTCTAAATCTCAATAAACTTTCACATGGAGAGCTGTAGGTGCTGGTTAGCACCTCGAAATTTTCATTGAAAGACACCGTCACGGTTATGCAGGATTGCTCTTTTGGGGGGGGGGGGAATTATTCATGTTTTCGAAATTTATTTACACGATCGAATAGGAGCAATGAGAGGCGAAATCTATGTGAATATCATTCTGGAACATGTGCGTTTGTTTTGGTGTGCAACGGGGGGGGGCAGAATTCGTGTTTATAGATAACAATGCCCATCATAAAGGGTAAATATCGTAAACGAATGCCTTCGATCGAGGAATATCACTCGTATGAACTGGTCAGTATTTCCCCAAACTTGAATCAAGAAGAGTATGTGTGGGACATGCTTAACCTACGAGTTTCATGCCATAAAAAACCTCCAATATGTCTACTGGGACTTCGGAGAACATTGCTAGATGAGCAGTGTGATATTCCCGAAATCATATCGGTAATTGGATACTCAGCATGCCAAAGCGTAGTACCGACTATACTGCATATTCTAGAAGACTTACCATGCAGTTACCATCATACCATCCATATAATATAGATTTTTGTATATAGGTATTTTTTTGTAATGTGCCAAGGAGTGTAAAGTATTAATTTATTATTGATGACCAAATATACAGCGTCCTTTTTGCTCTTTACCTTTTGTTTAATAAATAGTCTTTATAAATCAGTCTCATTACTTTTGCTTCTGAATTTCTTTTCCACAGCATGCATTATTCTTAATTTGAGGATATGCGAATTTTTGAACCAAAATATTTGCTGATTTACAGAATATTCTATCACTTTTTAAAAATTTCTAGAAAAAAGATTATCGTCATATTTTATAAAAAGATTCACCCGATGATCTACAATACTCTTTGTTAATGAAAAAATCTTTTCATTAATTTTAAGTATCAATACTAAATTACCGTTTTATACTTTCTTCACCCTCACTATTTAAGAGGAAGTTTTCTTAAATTATGTTTATGCAATATTTAAAGACGTTTCATTTCATTTTATTTTATCATATATAGTTTAAGATTTTTTAAAGGCCATTGCAATCATTAATTCCTGGGTAATGAATTGTAATAATGAATTCCACCTTTGAATTTATTAGATTTTGTATATACGTTGCCACCACGACTTCCAACATTTAGTTAACGTACCCAACGTTTTAGAAAGATGTTTCAGCCGTTGTAAAAAGGTTTGTTCCAATGTCTAAAAAAGACATTGGAAACAAAAATAAAACTCAACTTATATGGCAAGGGTAGTTAGAAAAGAAAAGGAGGATAACTATAGCAGTATCAGAATATTACACGCCTGTCTACTCAAGACCCAGCATCCCAGCATCCTTGGGATGCAGGGAAAATCCCTGCGACTTCTTGATAAATACGAACGACTCTCAAAAAACGAATTCTGAAGGGGAGAAAGAATGTATATGATTTAAATTCCAATATCATCGGTTGGGTCAAATTTTGTTATTTCATTATTTCCCTAATTTTTAAAACCTCAATTTCATTTATTTCTTTCAATTTTTATGGTCTGTTGACTCCTTATCGAGATCATCATCATGGAAAAGAAACAAGAGTAAAAGAGTTTATTCTATTTTCATCGATTATGTTTTTCAGAACCAGTAAGTATATAGCAAAAATCGTAAACTGAATCTGGAGTGAACTAACAAAACAGGCAGCTCACAATATACGAAACACCAATAATAATTGCTTACTAAATGCATCAGTTCTTCCCAGACTATCATTGGTGTTAAGCTAACTCGGCACCCCCACCTACATTCTGGGTTGTTTGGATTTAATTGAAACTGGATCTTAAAATATTGAATGTTTTTTTAGGTTTTTGGATTCTTTGAACCGATCTAATGAATTTAGACGATCTAGTATTAATAACACTACAGACATTTTAAATTGCCATTTTACTTGCATTAAAAAAATTTTGTTCGTAAAGCTCCATACTTTGATATATCGACACTACAGTAAACAGAAAATATTTTATTATTTGTTACTTATTATTATTCTTATTTACTTATTTTTTTAGAAGTCATACCATCAGCAACGAAACCGAGGATAATAAATTGAAAGGTAAATGGTCATTTGCCTTTCGACGTTAGGGATGCAATAGACAATTAAACAGAAAAACTCCAGGTATTAAATTCTTATCTTTTATAGTGACAGCATTGTTATGCTAATTTATATCCAAAAGCAAAAATTCTTATACCATAATAATGTCAAAACTGTACTTCTGAACAAACGTTTTACGTTTTCTTGTAAAGTTCCAATCTAAATTTAAATATATTTTAAACGAAATATTTAATTATTACAGACTACTGAAACCGCAGATCAAATAAAATTCATAAAACAATTTTTAATAAGGCTAAAACATTTTTAAATGGCTAAAACAAAAACTAACATTTTTTTGGCTAAAACATTTTTAAAGTTGAATTAGTTCAAATCACCACAAAAGGAACATAAATAATTCTTACAGATTGAAAAATATCTACGGATGGATAATTAGTAAAGAATACGGTCTCGGCACTAATTTTGTTTTCCAAAACAAGAGAAGGGGAATAAGCAAATTATGTAAATTAACAAATATCTGAAAATGATGAATATGCATCCAGATATTCAAGGAAACGAAGGTTCTCCCAGACCAAAGATTACCTAACGATTCACACAAATTTTCATTGATCATCCCAAACATTTCATATGCATACACACACGATTGTCCAGAATCTTCACCTCACGGAATGAATGTATTCCTCAACTATAACCATGGATGTCAACCAGTTTACTCTAAACGCAAGCTCACTAACAGTTGACTTCCACCTTGGATCAGCCATTCTAAAAGAAACCCTCATTGCTACCGTTTATTAGTCGGAGATTCCAATTTAACGGTTCAAACCTTTTTTTTTTCTCTTTTTTTTCAATTTGAGATACCAGCATAGTAGAGATCGGTGAAAAAACAGTTTCTATAAGCCACTCAAGAGATTGAAAAAAAGTTTGCAAGTATGACTTTGTAAAGCTTGTCCAATTAAGGTTGAAAACGTTCAATTATGCATCAACCATTTTAAAATGTTACAATACAGTCAGAAAGAAGGATGGTGTTCCAATAATCGACGTGAAATCGATGCTACTAGAAAGCAATTCAAAATGCTGAAGACACCCTCAACTATTCTCAAAGTGAAATCAAATCCCCAACTATCGCATTGAATAATGCAAATATTCCACAGGAATGCATATTAGACTGAAGCAATAGTCCCGTTTCCCTCTTTTAGCATTTTTTTGGTAATCTTTTTTTGTTAATATTCACGATTCATTTTATTTTACTTAAAACCCTTTTCTTCAAATGTATTCCATTTTTCATGTTTTAAATTTGCTGATTTCAAAATATTCTTTTTAATTCTATTTATTAATGTACAAGGTACATTTTTTGAAGAGACTTTTTATAGGATTTCAGGGAGAATTGAGTATATTGATGGTTGATTAAAATTTTGTCACAGATTGCCATTTTCGAAAGTTTTGCACCAGTTTGAATTTTGACATCGTTTTATGTAAACGTTTCTCATTTATTTCAAACCATAATTATTTTACTTATATTTTCCAAAAGAAATTTTCAAAATTGTAACATTATTATATTTTCAAAACATAACACTATCTGAAAAAACATCCAGATTGTCATCAATCATCGTTAAGTGGATTATCCTGCTATAACAGAGGAGATGTGAAGCTGGGTTTGGATTCAGCAATCTTAGAAATGTTAAGCGCTTATAAATGTTTAGATAGCATAGGATTGGATATAGACCCATCCAAGTCAATTATTTCAATAAATATTTTGAGATTCGCCATGTAATTATAAATGAAGAAATCGG
>JAOUZG010000780.1:5231-20327 GCA_026289955.1 Argiope argentata | reverse complement strand
ACACTTACAGGAATCAGCAATTTTTAAAATCTGATAAGGTGAATAATGTAGGTGGCGGTTTAAAATATAACATATCATTTCAATACGGGAAATTACAAACTAGACAAATATTTTAACTTGTATAATTTGGCTGATAATGTATTTTCAAACTATGTAATTACTTCCACGTTATACGGAATGTCATCGTAATTCAAGTTTATTTCAAGAAAGTCAACGGTAAAATACTTATGTTTTCAAATAAGTAAATAAAAAAGATATGAATCCTACTTTTTATATTTGCCAATTTGGAGAATTTTTATATTTCTTCATACATGTATTAGTACAGTGAACAAAGATGGAAAACTTTAAAAATTACGAAGATTTAGATGATTGATTTCTTAGAGCCACTATTAATCGAATGAAAAGAAAAGTTCGATTCTCGCATTGAATTACTAAATTTTTAATTTTTGAATCAACAATAAAGTCAAATTTAAGCAATTTAAAATGCAAAAACCCCTTTAAACGCTTCAATATCTCAAATACCATTTTATTATTTCAATTACTTTAATAATATATATTCTAAATAGGATGCTCTATTTATTAGGGAGTTGAAAAATTCGAAGCCCAACTTCTTAAATATCTAATTAAAACTCCAAGATTAAAGAAATTTATCAAAAGAATTAAATTTAAAAATTCGATTTTTTTTTCCGTTTTCATTTCAGCTTTATACAGAACCGATGATGAAGCCAATGATTTCGTAATAATTGATTTGATTCCCAAGTTTTCTTTAAATAGAGGAGGAATGTGAGTTAGAATATTTGTGAAACTTGAAAGATTAAACTAAGCTTATAAGCTTTTTTCCTAATTCTACTGCTTTATATATTTTAATATCTAATTTTAGCAACGACGTCTAATTATCAGATACAATAGGCAAGATTTATCATTGTTGGTAAGTAAAAATAGAAATAAACTACTTTACGAATATAAATGAAAGATCTTTAATTTTCATTTTAGTATGTACCACAAATGATAGATGCGTGAATGGAAACCATTGTGAAAATGCGCTTTCGAAAACCAGATTTTTTTTTTAAATGGTCGGTAAAATGCTAATTATAAAACTTAAAACACTTAATATCAAAACATGCTTATCTTAAATATTCCTACATATTGCACTTTAATTCTCTTTAATTATGCAAACATTATTCAATGCAGGTGACCACATTTGCCCTTATTTCATGCTAATACGATGCGGAATAAGTAAATTGTTTCAACTTACAAGATAAATTGATAAGAAGAAAAAAGAATTCTTTATAAGAAGTTCTGTTAATCATATACGAAGCAAATAATAACAACCACGCTATATTACAAATAGCAGATACAAAAGTAATTGCTTTTCGTTTGAAGCGACATAATTATCGTTACCTCGAATATTTAACATAATAGATATTACAGAACATGGAATAAAAATTCGAAATCATCACAGATTTAATTACTATAATTCAACAACAAATTTAGAATGAAGAAATATCCAGAGTATTTCAAGAGAATGGCTTTTTAAAAAATTTGTCTATTAAAACTTGTCATGTTTTAGTGCATATAAAATAACATCAATAAGATTATTTTAAAGCTGTTAAACATTAAGAAAACAAATCAGCAAAAATATTTTGGGTGCAATATAAATAAATATTTTATGAGAATGTAAGCACAAATTCAATGTTCAATATGTAGCTTCATTTCTTTTAGAAGAAATAAAAAGCAACTTCTTCTAGAAAAGAAGAAATTTCAAGAGATGTTACTTTTAATTAATGTGAAACATTTCTCACAGCTGAGAGCTTTATTTAAAGAATAGTTAAAAATTTTGGTTTATTTAAAACTCAAATATATTCCAAATAAACTAAAACCATCGTTAAACAGTCGGTGAAATCAAAATACTTAATGCATTAAACCTAAGACATATTTTATGCATCGATATAAAAAAAATGTCGTTACTACTACTTGTACAATCTTATAGAACACTTCGCGTCGTAATAAAAATTATTAAAACAATTCCAATCAATAAATGAAATTGTCAGTAGGGCCTTTTGATAATAAAAATAAAATAACCCTCACCCATGGGTTGCTTGTATTATTTAGAAACATGACAATAGCACCTTCAAAGACTGGTTTTCGAATCCTATCTGAAAAAAATTTATTCTAATTTAAGTTTAATACAGATAAATGCAGTATTCAATAAGAACATGTCCATTAAACTTTAACAAAAGCCCATATTTTTTTTATTAGTGTACTAAACATAAAAATCAAAACTTTGAATACTAAGATAAAATCCAAATTAAGTCAGACACTCAAATAATGTTATACGTTATATCCCAAAAATATCCAAATTTAGAATTAGCTAATTAACTTTAAAATTAATGTTTAGTATTCTATCAAAATGTCAAGATTGATATTATATAATTTTTATTCTATTTTTTATTTATTTTACACACGAAAGTGTATTTTCATTTTTTAAAACGACTTATTTTTTGTTTTAAATATGATATCCTTAGTGTTTTTAAAATTCATAACATTTGAAATTTAATTGAAAACAATCGATCAACAAACAAATCATGAAAAACATTAAAACGATACGTTTTCATTAATGCGCAAATACTGAAAATTTCAAATCTAGAGTATATTAGAAATAGCGAAAATATCTGATTACAAAATCCCAATTTAAAGAAAAATTTATCTAAAATCATTTGAAAGAATTTCTTTTTGCAAAATATTCCATAATATTTATTAATGTGATTTTTTTTTTTGCATTCGATAGATTAAAAAAACGCTGATGAGGCCAAAATATGTAAATTGAAACTTTTGTCAGTTTAAGAGAAATTGGGATTTTAGCTAAAAGAAAAACTATAGGGCACAAAAAAAGTATCAAATTATTTATTCCAAATTTTCCTGATAAATAGGTTTCTTAATTTTCCCAAAATAAGCAAACTGTAATTTGAAACAATCATATACAGAAATTCTATTGATAATTAGCATGCATATCTCAATTTCTTAGCATCCTGTGGCATTAAAATAATTGAAATCTTTATAAATAGGCATATTATTTATTTTGTTATTCCGACACAGAATAAATTTCTCGCTTTTATTCTCAAATTTTCACACAAAAATTTTAGGAGCCTTTTTTATTGAGGATTTTAATAAAATTTTTACCCTAAGGAAATAGTAAAATAAAAAGTGCATTATTATAATATAGAGATAATAAACAAAAATCAAATAGTTTTATAAGAAAAATTGTTCAGAAATAAATTTCATATAAAAAAGTATCTAAATTTTTTTCTCAAAATCGTATTTTCAATTTAAAATGTTATAATAACTTACACATTAGATAGAAATACAGCAACAGCCTCTTTATCGACGTTCAACCAACACCTCGTAAGGTTCTGCATTGTTAGATTGTCTAATGCATGCTACTTGTTTTTTTCTAAAAAAAGAGAGAAATAATAGTTTATAATACTTTTCCAGAACACTTTTAAATTAGAGTTTTATAGGAACTTTCAAATGATGAATATTATAGATATTAATGTCCCCATCTTGCACGGGGATCAGATTTTTTTTCATCAATTTATTTACAGAACTACAGTTACTAAAAAAAAGTTACAGAACTGCAAACAATCTGAATTATAAATTTTGAAACGGAAAAGAATTTCGGATCAATTTTGAAAACTGAATGGATTTTTTTGGCAAAGTGAATTATTTTTAAGTTTGATAAAAGGTATTGTAATAAACATATAGTCATTCAATTATTCATAATCCTTGTGATAATACTAATAATTATATATTTTACAATTACTAAAATATTAACAAATAGGAGCTTTTAATTATTCCCAAATTATTCAAACGTGCAGCATTAGAACAAAAAGTTAAATACATTAAAATAATTAATTGGGCCAGATGAATTAAAACAAACACCTATAAGTAAAACAAGTATGATTAGTTGATGGATAAAATAAATTAATGCAAAAAGTATTGTAGAATCATTGTTTAAAGAAAAATTAATCGAATTCAAGAATAAAATTCAAATCCGTAAAAATAATAGCTGAATAATTTTTATTAGTCAGCAATTTACTTCTACTGTTCTTAAAATTTAAAACATATTTAATTTGTGCGACATATTAGAATGTTATAAATTCCTGAAAAAATAATACCAGAAGGGTGGTCTCCCCAAAACTTTCTCTGAACTTTGACATGAATTTAACATTTTTAATGAATCTATCTTGTCATCTTTAGCGAGGTATTTGGCTATTAATACCTACGTGTTGTTAAGGTACTTGTTAGTTTTATCGGCGGTTAAAATACTTGTCAGCTAAAAGCGACTAGAAAATATACTCAAGTGCATATAATTTTTTTTGTAATTTTCCGTTAGCCTTGCGGCAGCGAAAAATCACTAAATATTGCAGAATTCCGCCAAATTTCTTTGGAGATTTTGTACTTCCACCTGGCTAACAAAAAATCGCCGAAATGTTCATAAATCTAGAACAAATCAGTACGAATCGCATGTTATATAGTTTGATGAATGAAATTGAGAAATTTTCGATCACCAAGAACAGCGGTTAATAGGGTCTTGAAATCGAATTCGTACTTTAAATGCATATTTATATAAGCGATTAAAATAAATATTTCACATAGAACTACATTTGCAAAAAAAAATGTATGCTAATTTTGAGGAAATTTATTACGTGTTTTCACTACCGCGGTTACATGCTTCTTGAAGGATAGAGCAACAAACAGCCAATCTCTACTAATAGTAGCATTCGACTCAAAATTTGATAGATGTATAGATTATAAATGTTAATTCTGGGTATTGAATTTTATCTACTTAGCTCTGTTTTTCCACTATAACATTATATTCGAACAGCCTGACAGACAGTTTGTCCAAAATTTGATGGAAATCTATAATTTTGGTATAAATACCGCAAATAGAATTTCATCAAGATATAAGCCTGGTTTTTTAATTACTTTTTGTCAAAGATAGACGATGGACATTTTCCAAATATATGAGTTTCGAACTCAAGTCTAAAATAGAAATTCGTTCAATTATTGAGTTCGAATTTTTTGACGGCTACAATACTTCCTACATAATTCGTATATGAGAAAATAAAAAAAGGACGAATTCTCCATTCAAAAGAAATGTACCAATTTTTGCAGCATGAACTACCATCTTCTCAAGCAAGAGCAGGTTCAAAAAATGAACAATGATAGAATAGGATCGGATTTAAGATACTGATTTACAGCAGATGGTAATTTGAATTAAGTAGAATTAAATGCTGATAAGATTCCACAGGATTTACTATAAGTTCTATTCATTAACTGTGAAAAAAGCAAAACTCGCCAAATGTACCACTAGATCCAAATTATCAAATTGCTACTTTATGGTTAAGTTTTGGGGCTTCTTCGATTGGTGACAAATTTCAGGTATGAAGTGTTTTTACCTGGTTTCCATAATATTAGTTTTTTTTAACATTATTGTTGGGTTACCACTCATCTTGGCATCAAAAAAAATTACTAGAACATTAAGGACACCCAATTGTAAACTTTTAACTTTACAAGAAAACAACCATCTGTTTATACTAAAATTTATCGAAATTGTTGATGTTAAAGCTGAGAAAAAATAAATTAAAACTATCACTAATCCATCACTGTTAATGAATAAATACTTTATATTATTGATTTGAAACAATTGGAATCTTCATTATATGTAGATCTGATTTTGAAAATTCTGATACAAGAAAATTAAAATCAGGATCCATAGTAAATATCACATCTTGGCGAATATAAATTAAATTAAATTAAAAGCTGTAAAACTAATCAAATCTGACAGATGTTTTTATCATAGGATTCAAAATCGTGCTTTTATATAATGTTAAAGCCTTGATAATATTAATTCAAAATAAAACTGTTCGAATTCAGGGAAGGAACTCATCTTTGTTAAATTCACCAATAAAAATAAGCAATTTACAGAATATACATAATCAACAATCCAACATTTTTATAAACAGATTCATTGCAACAAAATAATTAAAGCAAGCTATAAAAAATTAAGACAAAAATAATAACTCTAGACAATTATACAAAAATGAAAAGAAAACTTCTGCTACAGATATTAATTATATAATATATCAAATTTACTTAAAGTTGTTAGTAAATCTAAATTCAGTGTTCAATAAACAATGCTTGTCATCCCTTAGAGAAATACGTTAATAGCATTTAAAAAAATGAAATATTGCAGTAAAATAAACTTACCAATTTCCCGTAGCCAAAATAAACTTTCGACAGAAATCATGGAAGGATTAAAAGCTAAGCAGAATATTGATACTGGACTGTGCCCATCACCGTTGACATCCAACTCCGAGCTGAAGGAAAACAGAGTTTCAATCCACCGCATGAGTGATTGCGCGCGCAAATGAATTCTCATACTTGAGCCGATATTCTAGATAGTTCCAAAAAATCACTCAGGTACATTAAAAAATATTAGTTACATTTTCAACAGAAATGACTTCCATCTTTTTAACTATCATTTTTCATAACAAATGTTTATTAAGCACACACTGGAATACAATTCACAGAAAAACTGGCGAAATTGATGTTTAGTGTGCCCTTTGCCGCACGAAAGATGTCAAGTCGCCAAACAAGATGGCGGACAAGGTAAACAAACAATTCTGTGGAATAGTTACGGTTACCACATTTCGCAATACAATCATGATTTTTCCCCCTATAATTTTTTTTCAAACCGGTCTTTTGGGCGCAGATCAAAAGTTAGAGCATGTGATGCCTCTGGCATCTGTTGATGGCACCGGGCAGAATTTTTTAACTTAAAAAAAACCATCCTATGGCTTCGCTAACCGCGGGAGCGGGAACCTAGTAGCTTCGCTAGCACATTGAACATAAGGAATGTGTGGATAACAGAAATAGTGCATAATCAAAATAAGAGAAATTACAGATGAAGAAGCAATCAAACCATTCTCCATACAAAATTTCAAACAAGTATTTTTTTCCTAAATTCATGAGCGCGTAAAAATATATCTATATTCTACTCAACCTTCATCAATTCTTCCGATTTGAAATACTGTCTTCCATTCCACTATTTTTGCACAATTAAAAACATAAATTATCAAGGAAACCAATCCTCAGCAAAACCAAGCAGAAAAGAAAAAGAATTATCAGAACTGCAAAGAATTGCATTGTATCTGAATTTTAAAGTAAGAATGCAGACGATTTTGTAAAATACGAATGAATTCAGACGATTTTTAAAGCGCATATTGTGAATTAAAAATTGCATAAGAATAAATTTCGTCAATTCGTGTTCACATTAAAAATAAAATTGCAGTGTCTTAATTGTTGTAAGAAACATTTTAATTATAATAAAGAACAAAATTAAAATCTGTCAGCGATACTTTTTATTACTTTTAATTTAACATTTTTCTTAAAATTAGCCGTAGCTCATGTTCAACTCAACCATTGTTAAAAGAAGTAAACAAAACAACATTAGGGAGGCTAGAAGGTCATTCGTTAGGTTGCCATATTGGCGACAAACTCCGGAAACCTTCTACTCGTCACTTTAACCAAAAACTGTTTTAAATATTGAATATTATTTATTTTTAGAGATATCACAATTGATTTTTTTTGCTTTTATATTCTGTAATTAACCTAGCAGAAATTTTTAAAATATAAGCATTTGTTTATACTACATAAATATGGAAAATGGTTTGAAATGTTCTCCTTTTATTCTTATTAATATTAAGATCTTCATTAAAAAATTTTTTTTAATGTATTTTATATTCTTAATTATTAGCTTTTAAAGAATATTTTTCAATTTTTCATGCGTATAAATTAGTAATAATATTCTTTAAATATATGCTCTTCAATATATTTCAACAAGTCTCAAACTGCTCTTCATATCATTTATCTAGATTAGGATAGACATTGTAGTTCCGCTTATTTTAATCATTAGGAAATATGGACACTTTTTGAATCACAATTATACATATTATGAGTCCTGTCTTTGATTAAATTTCTAGATTTATTTAATAAAAATGCTGCACATTCTTATATTGATCAGTAAATCAATGATTCATTTTAGACTGCTATCATGCTTGTGATTCGAACCACTATTTAATAAGATGATTATTTCTTTCCTATTTCTAAATCGCAGTTGAAAAAAAGAATATATAATTTGATAATAGATATAAATCATTGGTGATTCGATTGGTTTAAACAAGGAGATATAAACTAAACATAAACATACTATTCATATCGTATTCTACACTGAATATGAACTTTTGCTATCACCTGAATGTGGAATATATTGTAACAATGAAGTGAATTCAATGAAACCGTAGCTGAGCAATTTTGTTTAATTAAGGATTAATATTCAAGCATTCTATATGAAATTGGATTTTATGGAAATTTATTCATTTAACAAATAGTCTAATAATAATTTTTTAAATTGCCCATTTTAAAACTAGCTCATGAATCTACACAGATGTAGGGTGGAAAATTCGCGCTTATTTTGATCAGCATTTGAATAGCCCATAAACACCGATTTTATTATCAATATATTGTTATTACAAATGGCACTTGCCATAAACAAGTGTCAGCGATTTTAAGCCAAATGAGTGTCTTTTGCTTTTGAAGTAGCGACGACTAGGGTCATGGGTACGACTTTGGCTGCTTACTTAGTACATTCGCTTGCACAGCCGCTTTTTACAGAGGGTGGGAGCTCCTTCATGCACCTCATAGACCGTACACCGAAGAACAACCAGGCCCTAATCGGTAATCGAATCCGGATCACCAGGAAAATGCACTACCTCCGTACCAGGACATCGGCTCTAATATAATAATTCAAATGATAAAATACAAAAATCGGAGCAAATATTCGACAAGATTGTTGACAAAAAATTTGTGTGATTCATTATTGATTTGCGTACTAAATTTGAAAGTTTTTCCTAGTAGAATTTCTTTAAAAAATAATTTTCAACAAGATTATATTAGGTAATAAAATTTTTCAAATTAGTTTTTAAAAGGAATTTTGCTTTCTTCATTGATTTTAATTTCTTTCTTTCCCATGAATTTAATAACTCCAAAGAGTTTGCTTATAAATAAAAATAGATTGCTTGAATATTTTTAAAGTTGTTTAATTTTAATTTAGAATACGCCGTTTCAAATTCAGACATTTCCTAGAAGATTAATTGTTATTAGATCAAAGTCTTTCCAAACTAAAAAAAAACCAAACCTACCAAAGTTGTTATTAAATTGTAGTTATAAGAGATATTCTCACATTTCGAAGTACAATAATTTATGTTTATTTTTCAGTGAGTGTAAGTTCTGTTTATTGTTCGCATTGTGGAATGTTTTGGATCTATTGCAAAAATGCAGAAATAAGATTTCTAATATTTGATCATAAAAAGATTAGTCTAAAACTGACTTTATGGTCAATGAATTTCAATTTTTCAAGCGATAATGTCTTTTGTCATTTGAACATGAATGTTGTAATAATGTAATATTTAGCTATAGAACTTACCAAATACGCTTTTATCAATGACCGAAATTTTTTCTCGTGATTATAGGTGATACTTTATAATATTACTTTTAACGTACTTTGAATTGAATTTATTATTAACAGAATTTAAAATAAAATAAATCATGAAAGAAAGGTTATAAAAATATAGTTATATAAATAGCATCATGGAAAATATTCATTTCAAAGCAAAATCAATTGCAATAAAACTAATTATTATTTAATATTTCAATTCAATTCAGCTTAAATTTGGACACAAGAAAATGTATTAATTATATCGAATAATGTAAAGAAATAGTTGGAAATCTAATGATTACTGACAACAGAAGTCTTTAGATTCCAAGGAAATAAAGATGTCAAGCACTGATTAAATTTTCGCAAATAAGTTGATTCAAACTAAGTTTTAAAATGTTTGGAATGTTATACAAAAAATGTTTTATATAGAGAGAACTTAGCTGCATTGAAAACAAATATTGAATTGAAACTTACTGCATTGACTGCGATTACTGCTATCAGTTCATTGAAAAAAAGTACATGACAGAAAAACATGATTGCCATCACTTGGGTTTATTTCGATGGAATTTTCTTCTCACCGCAAACAAATAGCTCTGCTAATTTTTCAAGATGTAGGTAAAATGGCGCTTTCTGGAGATAAATTTCGATAACAATGATTTTTGATATTGCTGAAATAATGTAATGTAAAAAAGCATTGTTAGAAACTAAAATTCGGAATAAAAAAGGTCCTCTTCAAATAGTTATGTAGTGTTATAGGATATCAACACATTCTTATGATGCAAAATGTATTGTTAAAAAGAGAAACTAAAATCTAATGAAATAAAATTAGGTAGTTAATAATGACATATTCTATTCTAGCACATTGTTATATTCAACAATAGTTTTTAATTACTCCTGAAACACCATTTGATATTATAAACCAATTTACTATAACTGAACCGATTTGGAAAATTATGTTTTCAAACATAAAATAAATTAAGAAACATTGAGTATATGGAATGTAAAAGGATTCTCACTTTTCCTGTAACCATAATATATGCTTCCAGCAATATAAATAAAAAAAACATTTCGGGGTTCTTTTCGATTATAAGAGCAAAATGTGCCAAAATTGTTTTAGCCAATTTGGCGATTTTATTCGTCTAATTATATACTGTCTGTCCATGAGGAGATCTCTGACCGACAGTAGTCTATGTTTACGGCGGGCGTCATAGAAACAGGCGTCGATAGGCAGGATCTATTTTGAATGGGTGGAATCGGTTGGAAGTCTGGCGAGTTATTCTTTATCTTGGCGAAAAAATAAAGCGATAAAAAAACTATTGCTCATTCGTCCTCTCGCTTTTACCGCAGTTGCTCGTATCTTTATAATTGCTTAGCTTACTTCCTTTATATTTTATTAATATTTTCTTTGGTTAATATCAACTGCATTTCATTATTTAATAATTTTAGTCTCTTGAATTTTGAGATCCTTTAAAATGCCTTTTCGATTTAAGAATGGAGAGACTTTAAAATCACAAGCACGTAAAATTGTGCATGTATGTTATAGAATTTTGCTTGTAACTTGCTAAAAATTCGTACTGGGAAAAAGATGTGATTTTAGAAGAACTAGTGGATGAACTAGTATTTCAGATTGTAAGTACTGAATTCGATTCAGAAGAAACGGAATCTTGTGACAATGATTTAGAATTCTTTAAATTGAAAGTACACAACTGTCACTCGATCTCTGCTAGTTTTGAACTCTTTTAATAATAATTAATGTGTTTTATCAATAAAAAGTGAATTTTAAAATTGCTTTTTTTGTTTCATTTCAATTAGTTTAATCATAAGTTATAGAAGATATAGAATTTTATTTAGTTTATTTCCTGAAGCTACGAAGTTTATTTGATTCCTTTTTGTTATTTTCTATTTTTTCATTAATGTGCTCTTGTTTTCTGTTATTCAATATGACGATAATCAAAAGTTTCAACTTAACATACTTTTGATTATCCTTATTTTTTTAATTTTCGTTAAAAAAATATCTTTGAAAATTTTATTTATCTTATAGCTTTTATTTATCTTATTTGATAAAATGTAATTGTTAATTTTGAGTTTCGAAAAATAGCATATATATCAAAAATAAATAAATATATTTATTTATTTAAAAAACTTTTTGGAGAGGTTTTAAGCATATTTAACAATGGATATTTTACTTTGTAACAGAATAAAAGCAACCTTTTATAAAAATTATGAAATAATTATGATTATTATGTTATTATTTTTATGTTGAATTAGACAGATTACTTCCCACTTGCTGGGGATAATTTGATCTTAAGAAGTTACATAAATTTAAAACAAATAAAATCAAAATTAATTGTTTGTCATGCTGGATTCTACTTATTTTTTTTCTTCTTGTGCAGTCGTTAGACATATAAATAATTATTCAGTTTTTCTATTTGATTTACTCTGTTCTTTCTGTACTAATCAGAAAGGAATTTCTGTATTATTCTAACAGGAATAATATATTTTTTCAAAATTCCAAGTACGCAAATGATTTTCGGCCCAGTGAATTATTTTTCGAATTTGCTTTCAAAAATAAAAGGCAATATATCAACACCGCCAATTAGGCGCTAAACGCGCCAACGTAAGAAACTTGAATGAATTTCTACCTCTGCGAAATGGACTTTTCCTGCAGTAACCGGTTTCTATAACGACCGCCGTAAACATAGACGACTGTCGGCCAGAGATCTCCTTATGGGCAAACAGTAGCATGTGATTCACGCGTTCAGAATTTTTCATGATAATGCTGGGTTAAAACTCAGACAGTTATAAGACGGTAATCAAAAAATGCGTAGAAAGCAACTGATTTATGTTTGCTATAATTTCACAAATCAGATTCAGTCATTCCATGGTTGGCTATCAATGTCGCTTTGGCGTGCCTAAATATTTCTTTTTCGTATTGTATTAAAATGCTGGATATTTACACATTGAAACAGGGTAAAAAATTTCAAAAACAGCATGTCAACATACTTAAGTTAGAAAAACTATAGAAAATAAATGACAATTAAAAAGAAAAAAAGAACGCAATCTCTCATCAGAAAGATCAAAAAATGTCGGAATTAATTTGATAAGTTATCAATTCAGTGCAGCGATATGTTATTATACTATCCGGGCAATTAGTTGACATCGACAAGAAGAGCGTTTTTTATCCTTTCTACGCATGCGCTGATTGCCGTCTTATTACTGGCCGAGCGCAAACCCAGCAGAATTTATAATGCACTTGAATACATTTTTATACAGTTGCTCGAAAAAATATATGAGCACCGTAACCCCAAGAAAAATTTGCCAAAAGTGGAAAACGACCTTTTTTAAGATTATTTTTTTTTGTTGCATCCATACTTGTAAATGAAATGCTTCGAGTGGGGAAAGGGAAAGTAAATGTTTGTAAGGTTGAAATGAATCAACGTCAAGTGTCCTTTTTTATGATTGGAGACGATATTTTGGTGTGCTTTGAGTGTTTATTTTTGGGGAAAAGATTGTAAGGGATTTGTTGAGAATAAATTGGATATTATTTGTTGAATCAATTGTTAAAGTTTGATCGTGTTTGCAAGAGTAATAAACAGAGTTTGCTTCAAGAACATATTGAATGTTTGCAAAAGAAATGAAACAGAGTTGTGAAAAAAACACACACAATTTATTTACACATACAACAAAAATACATGATATTTACAAGAAAAATACATGATATTTACAAGAGTCGCAAGTCTAATGGCCCCGTCCCAGGTGTAAAAACATGAGTTTTCCTAGGAATTGTTACACTCGCATCCACCGTCCTCATGTCGATAGCCTCCGAATCATCTTGAGCCAAAATGTCCTCGAACGATATTGGGGGCGAGGATCCCCAATAATTGTCCGGGGGTGGAGGCCTCGCCAAAGACACGTTTGGTGATTGATGATTCAAAGGTCTGTCCAGCTGAACTCGATGAGCCGGGCCCTGTTGGCATAGTTCTTGTTCAAAGTTCCTCAAGAAATCATTAATGGTTTCTTGAGGAATGCAATCTTGTTGCAAGGTGTTAAACCAGTCTTCTTCAGCGTCTGTAAAAATTAGCACATTTTCTGCCGGCACCTGGAAAACTGTTTCTGGCTCTGGTTCCAAGGTTTGTTGAGGCGCCTGGAAAACCGTTTCTGGCTCTGGTTCCAAGGTTTGTTGAGGCGCCTGGAAAACTGTTTCTGGCTCCGAGTCTGGAAACAAACTTGTTGGTTCAGGCTCGTGGAGAGCAACGTGATGGTTCTTCCTTCTCTTTTTCTCTGGCTCAATCATTTCTGGGGCCTGCATTTCGTGTGCTGGCGTGGGAGGAGGCAAATTATAAGCGGGTATCACATACTTCCGATGGGTTCGAAAGTCTTGAAGTCCTTTGACATCTTCCCACGCCATCACGTCCACGGCAAACAATGTCTTTTGGACAGTTAAAATTAAATAACTGGTCTCGGGTGGCACCACATATACAGAATTTGGATGGAGGATGTACTTGTCGAACATGTACTGGTCTTGTTCGACAAAACTCCTCCTCATCGTGCTCGGTCTCGGTTGACACAGTAAACTTTTTTCAGGCAGATGAAAAATCAGCATCGGCACGTCCGTCGTTTGAAAGACGTGCCCTTCCCCACGAGGCACCGTCCACAATCCAAAGGAAAAGAGTTGTTTGACAATCAGTACGTTGTCAAACTTGAAATTCAGGCGTTGGTCTGAATTTTTCCTTTCGTGGGTCGGGTTGATTTTAAGCTTTTTTGCCACTCGAGACCATTTCACTTTTGGGTCAAAATAATTGACCTTTTTACTTTCCAACACGGTCCTTTTGAAATTGTCCACTTGCAGCGATGTTTTGGGCCAGTCTGTCACTTGGTGATGAAAGATTCTACTTGTCACCACATCCATAAACGAGATGAAGGCAATCACCCTGGCCTGTTGCATGAGGGCTTCAAAGGGCCCCCATTTCCCAGGGTGTGACACAGGCACTAGGCTCGAAGATTTTTGTCTTGGAAACGCATCCATCGTTGGTCGAGAGCAGAGAGCAGAGAGTAAATCCAGTGAAAGAGCTGAAACTCAAATGATGCCTGCTGCTGCACTCGTCGGCCTTTTATAGTCGTCAACCCGGAAGTGCCAAAAATAAAACTCGTTTCTTGGAAGGTTGCAACGATAAAGTCCAAATATGGCTATGAGTGAGTAATTGGAACAACCCAAGATTGGCGCGAGAAAAAAAAT
This sequence comes from Argiope argentata, assembly GCA_026289955.1. Lineage (NCBI taxonomy): Eukaryota > Metazoa > Arthropoda > Arachnida > Araneae > Araneidae > Argiope > Argiope argentata. The sequence continues at coordinate 5,532 of JAOUZG010000780.1, read as the reverse complement.
TGAATCAAATGAAATAGTGGTGACTAGTAGCTAAAAAATTTTCAAGTGCCAAAAATAAAACTCGTTTCTTTCCAAGAATGGGAATAATGTGCAACGATAAAGTCCAAATATGAAAAGACACTCGATAGTAAATGTGGCTAGGAGTGAGTAATTGGAATAGCTGGACAACCCAAGATTGGTATTGCTGCTTGAGAAAAAAAATTGTAACAAATGAAAGAGGGGTGATAATGCAACATGTAGCTAAAAAAATTTTTCAAGTGTGACTGAAAAGATGATGCAACTCGTAGCTAAAAACTTTCAA
>JAOUZG010000779.1:0-13367 GCA_026289955.1 Argiope argentata | reverse complement strand
CTCTTTTTTTTATCGGGTAGCTTTATTTACACTCTATAACAAAAAAAATCGACGCACCAAGAAGGAATAGTTCGATTGAGAAGACAATTGGTGGATAGGAAAACAATGTAAAGAATAGTAGATGATTAAAATCTTAGAACAATTGAATAATTTATTTCAGAGTTACAGTAACAAGTTCAATATCGTGCTGATACGCCTCTAGATTGGATGCAAGCCGCCATACGGCGTGGCATGGACCGATTACCTGATGGTCTAGCGATATTTCCTGCCAAATTTGCTCCAATGGTCGAACGAGGTCCTCAACATTCCTGTGGCAGATGCAATCGCCTTCCCATCATATCCCAGACAAGCTTTATGAGAGAGATATCTGGCGATCTGGAAGGCCAAGGAAGTGTTTGACAAGCTTACAAACAGTTCATAGCAACACGTGCCGTATGGGGTGGGGCATTGTCCTGCTGAAAAACCAATCGAGAGTACTTCAAAAGGAACGGTAGCAAAGCGGGTCTTAGGATGTCGTCGACGTACCACTGTGCAGTAACTGTGCCTCTAATGACGACCAAATAGGTCCGGCATCAAAATAAATGACATCCCAAACCATAATGCATTGATGAGGGCCGGTGTGACGAGCAATAGTGAAAGAAGGATCCCCCCCTCTGCCCTGAATGTTTCCAAACACGTCTTCGATTATCGACAGGACACAGGATTCGTCACTAAAGACTACACGTCCCCAGTCGGCGTCATTCCAACCTGATTGAGCCATGTACCACTGTAATCTGGCTCGTCAGTGTGCAGGTGTAAATGGCAGGTGGCGTAATGGTCTGAGAGAGAGCAAATTTCGCTATCTCAGCGGTCTGTGAATAATCAAGATGGACACTGGTGTTTGGGTTGAAACTCTGATTGGACAATACACTGTCCTAACGATTTGTTGTGGCCTTAGGTCGACCGCTTCCATTTTGAAGCTGAACTCTGCCAGTTTCCTCCCATCCTTGCCAGCATCTTCGAATCGCCGCATCACTTCGACTCAAATGACGAGCGATTCTCCAATTTGTCCAACCGGTCTTTTTCAATCCAATGTTGTGACCTCTTTCAAACTCTTACAGTTGCTCGTAATGAGCACGAACCCAGCGGTGAGGCATTTTTTAAGTTGTTGAAAGGTAATCTGAATCACAATCAAACTGAAAGTTTCAAGAACTGCTCCTTATATGCATCTGCTGGATGCGCTGGAGACCAAACTATTCATTTATTGGTCATCAAAATTTGGTCATTTGCATATCTGGTCAAAACACTCATGCATACGAAATTTCAAAGCAATCGGATGATTGCTTCTTGGTACGTCGTTTTGTTGTTGTTGCTGTTATTGAGTGTACATTAAGATATTAGAAAACAATTCTATTTTTAAGGACATCTGTTTCTATTTCGTCAGTTGAAAATACATTTTTAAAGGGCGTAAATCTGTACAGATACTTGAACATTAAAAACAAAAGAGATTTTGGCCTGAGTTGTTTAGTGAAAGTACATGCTTATTTTTTTTATCAACATTATGCGTGGCGTAGCGCTAGTAAGTTGTTTTTAAATTTGAATTTTTTTCCTTTGAATCCTTCGATTTTTTTACTCCTGCTTTATATTTGGCTTTAAAAAAATCAAAATGCGTAAATATAAGAATGTTTTGCTGTGATCGAATCTATTCTCCCTTGCTCCTCCGTCAAAAGCTACTAGCTCTTGTGATTCGCCTGCCTCCATATTATTATAATGAGTTTCTTCCTACTCGATTATTTATAATATGGCCAAACATCGATTTCCAAAAAAATGATTCTGGTTTTATAAGTTGTGCAAAAATGCATGTAAAAATTAATTCTTGTCTTGCCACTTTCAAAGATTTGGTGATCCCTGCAACGTATGCAGGTAAGGGTGAATTCGGGAATGTTCCAGTGTTCCGGTAAAAACATGATATCAGGTATAAACATTTGCAAACATTATCAAATATTGCAACCAGACTCTTTCTAATCCCAATCGCAGACCCCAGATAAACGTCTAATGAACCTCCAGACAATGGGGATATTGGAGGGAAATGGCTCGTGATTAATATTTGAAATGAAGCTTTACAGATACGATAATGACATCACCAATCGATTATTTAGTATCGCCATGAGCCACCTGACCTCGCACACGTTAGCAGCAATTTCACTCTTGGCTTATGTGCAGCGTGTTCCTGGAAATCGCAACGTATATCAAACACCAGTAGAGCGCTGATTCGTCACAGTTATATTTTTAACACACTTACAGTCATGCGATCATGCTGTTTGAATGTTCAAGAGGAGAATCCAAGTTCCATCAGGCAACCGTACATCTGGCGAATAATTGCACGATTTGAGTGTATTATTGCTGTTATATGTGTAAAAATATGAGCTATTTACTGTTTTCTTTTTAACTTGAGGGGAGTATTTTTCTAACCATCAAAGATTAACGGATAATTCGGGATTGCAGATCACTTTTGTTGTAAACAAAAAGTCGTTAGTCTAAGAAATGACGGTTTATCAAAATTTCGAGCTCGATTTCTTTTTTACTGTTACAATTTTTTTTACTCATCTCTCTTTCGTAGGAGACTGCGAAAAGGAATCACTATCCCAATACGCATCGCGAAATGTTTCGAAAAAAAAAATATCAGTCGGTCCAGAAACGTCAAAATCAAGTCACAAGTTCGGAGGTATCGATGGTTCTCTGCATCCCTGTAGCTTCAAGACTCGCTCAATAACATCATTAAAACACGATCCTATAACAATAATATATCTCAGAAGCGACATTTCAGTAGATGACCTGCTTCCATCGCATATTTATTAATGAGTAGAGATCCAATGTGCGTCAAATAATATTGTTCTCATTTATATATGACATCCCTTGTTTATACTGGATTATGTTTAGTCAGCACCTAGTTATTTAGTGCTCACAACGAAAGAGTTCTGAAATTTTTAATTTCATTCTTAGTTGAAATTTAATCGAAATACCTGCATTTTTCGTGAATACCTTTGAATAAAAGCCATGCCTACATTTTTTTCCAGATATATCTGAAAGTCGACTAGAAGTTGCTAAAAAAATGGGTACTATAAATCAGCTTAATGTGAAAAACATGGATACTAAAGAGGCGATCGCACAAATTAAGTCCAAGTTGGGTGGATGTCCTGAAATTACTCTCGAGCGCAGTGGTGCTGATTCTAGTGTGAGGCTTGCCATCTTGGTAAGTAAATTTATGGTATTTCTTTTCCTACCTCCTATGACCCACTATCCAGATTTGAAACATAAATGCTTCAGTTTTAGTATCAATGATTTGGATCAGCTGAGCAAGATTAACGAATTAAGTTCTTTAAATTTTATCATCTCATTTTTTGAAAGCTTGTTTCCAATCATAGAATCCTCCAAATTGAAATTTGATACTTCTTGAGTAACAAGTCCACTAAACAAATAATTCAGAAGGAGTCTTGCGTCCTTGATTCCCTCATAAATGGACAAAACGTAGAAATTTTTCTGTTTGATTTCATGATGAAGTGAATAGAATAGAATCTGCAAGTTGGAATTCCGCTCTCCTTCGTTCAATCGATTTGATGGAGGCCTCCAACTTTCATATCAACCTATTTAGAGCTGCAAAAATATCGACTTCGTTTTCCCTTCCATCAACTTCAAAAATTCTGAGAATGTCTCCCGTCGGATAGCATCAAACAGGAAAATGGCACGAGAACAAAATTCTCAAAAGCAAAAACGACGATTTTAGGTGCCCTAAGACAAAGAACCCGATCAATCGTCATGCAAAATATGTATAAATATAGAAGTCAGGGGTGTCACAGGATTTTTTGCACTTCTGAAAAACCCTCAGAGCGTGGTGCATCGCTGCTCTTTCTCGACCGATGTCATTCGGAACTCGTTGTTAGCCGTTTGCAATCACGTAGAAAGGGAGCGACATAATTCAGCTCGGGGGCTGAACTCCACTCTGAAGAACCATGTCAGAAGAAGATCAAGGTGAAAGATTCTCGATCTCAAGCGATTGTGTTGTCCTTAGGAATGTGGTCAACTTTTATTCCGGTGTCGGAATAAATGACGCCTGCAGTAGACAGCGTGGCAATCACCACTAATTGGGAGTAGACTAGAAAGTAGACCGTCTCCCCATATACTAGTGAATAGTCTGCTTTAAAATCCCAGCGAATGGCGCAGTTTGTTCTAAATTGGACCTTGGGCCAATAAACTGCACCACATCATACCTACCTGCTAGTGAATAATGATTCCGCTTTGATCTTTCGGTAAGATCTTGATTTCGAAACCGAACTGTCGTAAGTCAAAATTCCATTCCACTGAAGAACCAATGTTTAAAGTGGTTTGCTGCACATCAAATCCGTAAGGGGCAAATGTGCTCTCGCTAGTGGGATACGAAAGTTTGGAGGGGATGGTACCAGTTTAGGTGTCGTCCTTGTCATCTGGCTGCGATGCACAATTACGATTTCCACCTTAAAACATCCTTAGTGTTCCTTTAAAACAGATAATAAACTAGGTAGTGGAAAAGGTAAGAGATACGTCGAAAAATATCTCCACTCTCTTGTAAAGAGATTTATGGAGATGGAGAGATGTGTCTAAGGAAGTTCCACGTCAACTCTTCACCGCAATCATAAGTCTTTTTATTTCATATCTTTGATGTATCTTATATTTTTAAAAACTTTGTCTAAATGAGAGTTTGATTTTATGATCATTACCAAGACGCAATATTTTACCTACGTGTCCAAGATTTTAAGATTTTCAGCATGTGATAGTAAAAGGTAATCTGAATATATTATTTTACTAGGCTACAAATACAAAAAAAAATGAAATCTTAAAGAATGAAACAGTTATGCAACGTTTATCGAGTGTATATTAGATTTTAGTGAATCAATATTTAAAATGAATATCCAATTCATTTTTATTCATTAAAAACCAAAACTATTTTTTGTCAATAGGGTACGTGAAGTAATTTAATATACTCAAGAAATACAGAATTTCAATAAATTAACTATTAAAGAGTATCTTCTTTGTAACTTCTTTTCATTAAAGGCTGGAGTATGACTCTTCAAAAGGTAATTCTGATCATTTGTAGGTCCTTGAAAAAGGGTTGGGCTTTCACAGGAAAATTGCGGTTACTTTATCAATCAAAATAATATTAGATTCCTAAACAATTAACATATTTTTGGAAATATCATTTACATTTTTTTTTCTAAATTGAAAGTTTTAAAATGTTAAACTCTCGAATTGAATTTTTTTTAACAATTAAAATAGTTTGCATTTGTAATTTTTTTACAATGGAAAGCGATAGAGGAAGATGACGACAAATAACAAGAATATTTGCCGAGAACTTAAGTCGTTATTTGCGCAAATTCTACGCTACGTAAATCCGATCATACTATCGTAACACGAATCGTATATGGAGAAAACCAATCTGAATTTAGAAGATTTAGGAAGAAAAGTTCGAGTTCAATTATTTTCCAACTTTCTCGTGACTTCCCATCGCCCCCTGTAAAGTGATGGCAATATAAAATCTTCGACGAAAGCGGCGCCAATTGGATATCCAACTCGTTTTCTTGACATCTCTGTTCGGCGTTCAAGGGATGCAAATAGGGAGGATCGATGCGTGCTTGAATGGTCGGCTGAAGGGGGCGAGTGAATGAAAAGCCTGCAGTGAAGAGCCAGGAAACTGCTGACCCATCGGAAATGACTGATTTGAGCGAAGAAGCCAGAAGATAAATCAATCGATAGAGGCAATTTTCCATTGCATGGAATGCTCATAAGGAACTGACCTAACCGAATAGGTTCTTAAAAGATGGAATGTGTGGTGTTTCAACACTAAGAAAAAAAACCTTGTTTTTCCACATCCATCCTTTATTGGTGAGAATGAGAGAGATTTTTTAAACACATCATACAAGGCAATGTCCTTCGCGCAATGGGAAAGCTTGTGCGAGGTGGTTAATGGTTCGCATGGGCTCCGGTCTGCCACAGAGAGCGACTTCGGAAGTCAGTGGTCTGTTACAGATTTGGCCGCAGATAAAATTTGGGGCTACGCTGTTATTGTTGAGTTCCTAAATATGTATAAGGCAGAGGAATTTAAGAGTAGGCTGAAATAACGTAACCACACATTTATTACAATCATCAATTGCATAACAATCTTTTGCCCCTCTGGGGCTCACCTACTATAGATGAGTATGGGTGTCCCAATCCCGAGATTCCCAGGGATCTTTACTCCTTTTATGTTTATTCTCTTCTACGCCTTCTGCTGTCTGCTTGGTCCTTATATCTCTCGACGGCAAGCAAAGGAGTTCTCCATGAGAAGCTGTCTCCTCCCTGTTTGCTTCTTGCTTTTCACCGACAGCCAAAACTCCACGTGTTGGCCGTGCGTGACGACCTTTTTGACGGGCGGTGCACTGTGGTCCCCAGTGTTTCAATCGGCTGGTTGCTAGGCTCCTGAGTGGCTAGTATGCAAGGGATCAAGCGAAAGGGTTACTCCTTGGGTTTGGTGTTTAGGTTGGTCATTGTTCTCAGGGGTAACTCTGAGCGCATAGGCTTCGGCTAGCACTAGGGTGGATGACCAGAGCCGGTAATCGCTTTCCTTTGGTGGGCGGTCCGTCGGACCTGAATTTATCTCTATGTCATATGGGCTCCAAAAAAATCTCCCTTGAACGGGCATCATCGTGAATTTAAAATTTCTAATACTGAACAAAAATTCGACACATTTTTTATCATTAAAAGTATATATGACAATAAGGAAAATTTTCATTCAGTTCTCCCCTTTTCCCTTTTTTCCCGGTAGGCAATCTTGGCAACTGTGGGTACTGTAAATGGAATATGGAAAATGCGCTCTGGTTATTTGCTGGTAGAAGGGAACTCTAAAAAGCAAGCCCAGCAGATAATAAAATTAAAAGCTCTGGCTACAATTCCAGTTACAGTTAGTTCTCATTCCTCCTTAAATTATTCAAAGGATGTAATAACTTGTGGGGAACTTTTTAATGTTCCAACTAAAGAAATAACTCAAGAATTGCGAAGCCTAGGAATCACATGTGTACGTCGTAATACTTTCAGGCGAGATGGCCAACCTGTTGATTCTAAGCACCTAATACTTACTTTTCACTCCCACAAATTACCCCATTCCGTCTTTGTCGGCTGTATGAAACTACCAGTAGGAGCATACATTCCAAATTCCCTCCGTTGTTTTCAATGTCAACGTTTTGGGCACTCGAAAGCTAATTGCCGCGGGACTCTTACTTGTGCCCGCTGTGATGAAAAAGGCCACGAAAATCAGGAGTGTACCGCACAAGAAAAATGCGTGAATTGCGGTGGTGACCATGCATCTTTCTCCCGATCTTGCGAACGCTGGGCACTTGAAAAAAAAATACTGCCATCAAAATAAAGGAAGGAATTTCGTACCCAGAAGCTAGACGAAAACTTCTAGCTCAAAACCCCACATCCGGCATTAGTTATGCGTCTATTGTTTAAAAACAATTCTGTTCCAACTGCTTCTGTTCAAATTGTACAAACAGTGTTCCAATACCAAAATCTGTAGGGAAAACGTCTGACACTGATATTGAAACTTTTTTAACCAGCGTTCTTGAAAATAGTAAACAGAAACTGCATAAATTAAAACCAAATTAAAGTTAAAATTATCCAAACGTGGACTCTCTGTCGATAAATTTGATATTTCTCCTAAATTTAAAAAATAAATACGGAAATCTGCTGCTTTGGAACTTGCAAGCCTGGGTATTGTCCATAAGAATTTAACTGCATTCAAAAATCCCGACCACATTTCCTTACATCCATCTGATGAGGATGAGGATGATTTTGAAATAACTTGTGAAGTCACACCTGTTCAATCCAATGCTCCTACTTTTTCAAAAATCAAAACACTTTCTTAATGGGTACCTTCCTCTCGTGGAATTGTCGCGGCATTAGGTTTAAACTTCATGATCTCATGGATATTTTTAAAAAATTTCATCCCGTTTGTTTCGGTGTTCAAGAAACTTTCTTGACACCTAATATTCCTCTAAAATTATGTGGTTTTAACTGTGTTAGAAAATATTCAGACCCTGGACGTCGTGGTTCGGATCGTAGCCTGTATCTTTACTTCGAATCTTTATCCAAGCACACCACCAATTTTACACACTTCATCATAGGTTGTGGCTGTGCAAGTTAACCCTCGAACATTGATCACAACCTGCTACATATATTCACCGTCTCATGCTATTATAAGCCTACTTGACAATTTAGTGGACCAGCTTCCATTAAATTGTCAAGTAGGCTTATCATTCTCGGCGACTTCGATGGACATGGCACTCTGTGGGGTTCGGAGAGTACTAACTTTCGTGGGAGACAGGTTGGGCAGTTTATTGCCAACTAGCCGTCTTTGGCGACACAGTCCGTTCGCCAGTATTAATTGCCGACTACAGGGTTCAATCCATTTTTATATCTAACTTGGTCTCATAATAAGATTTTAAGCAAAATATTTTTAAACTTCAAATTTTGATATTCATATAATTCACTTTATTATGTAGACCCTAAACAGCCCTGATCTTTGAAATCCGCATCTCTCTCTGATTTTTTTATCAGTGCACGTAAAATTCAGTTTTAAATTAAAGTGGAAATGATGAAACTTCAATTAATATAAAGATCTCTTTACTCAATCCAAGCATGTCTTTAAATAAAACTAAGAACTGAAAGCAGAGTAGTCCAACATTGAAGTTTTATGTTCTCTACAGAAATTGAAACATTGTGTGTGTGTGTGTGTGTGTGTGTGTGTGTGTGTGTGTGTGTGTGTGTGTGTGTGTGTGTGTGTGTTTACAAATAGGTTTATAAATATTTTTTTAGGTTTATAAATATATTTCAAAAAATTATGGTTTAAATTCATTTGGTCTTATAGATTCATATTTGTAAAATATTCTTAATATTTCAACTTCTAAATATATAAATAATCAATCCTATCTTCTGCGATTAAATCTGGCTGATTTATTCAGTTCTGAATATTGCAAGTTTAGAACAATCATCATTTTCATAATCAAGGCCAATTATTCTAGAGTAACCCTGATTGGCTTCTTTGAGATCTTGATAAAGTGATCTAAAATCGCCAGTTTTTACCGAATAGTTATATTGAAGTTTTCATAGATGGATCAGCTTTGGTGATGGAATTAGTTGATTGGAGTGCCACTTTTTTATTTTAAGGACATATTGTCTCTATAATATTTTGTTAAATATGATTCACAAAGCAGGTGATATATGTAAAAATTTAATTCATCAGCATTTTTTCCCTCAATCTAATAATTATATATTTCACTGAGACCATTTGTTAAGAGATTTATGTCCCTCCCCGAAAAATTAAGAAATTAGATGTTGTGCTCCGATTTCAAAAGATGCCTTGTAGATGTTAAGCCATATTCGCCTTAAATAAAACTGTTTAATTGGATTAGTAATATATGAATAGTAAAATAACATAGAAAACGTTTCCATCCATTTAATTTCCAAAAATATCATGTTTCATATTTGTTTCATTTTATACAGACACATGCCGAAAATGGCATTTTTATATGTTTAATTTGGAATGATAGTTGATTTATTTTTTTTTCATGTCAGAATATGATATTTTTTTGGTTAGAAAGTGTTGATGTCTCCGAAATATGCGGGTAAAAAATACATTTATCTGCTTTTACAAATTTTGCATTATTAATTATTACGTATTATTGTTTGAAAGAAGATGCGTTTTCAAATAACTGACCTGATTTTGCCAGCATATCTTTAATATTACATATACTTCGTTGAAAGCAGAAGCGTTTTTATTTAAAAAAGTATTAAATTGTGTGTTTGATTTTTTTAATGCGACTACTTTTTAAAATTTTATAATGAACGGAATGAAATAATCTCTTACAAATTCATAAAATAAATAATAAGAACATTTTTTAAAATTATTTCTATGTGGGAAGTTATTAATATTAGTTTAATTATTAATGTTTAGATATTTATTGATATTAGTTTAAATTTTAATATTTAGTTATTAGTAATTATATCATGATGTAGATAAAAGAAAGAGCAAAATAAATGGAATGAAATGTTTGAAAAATTTTAACTGATAACATTTTAAAAGTTTTAACTCTGTAAATTATCTTAACATATTTTTTAAATAGTTTATTAAAGAAGATACATTTCTTAGATAAAATGATAAATCTATAAAAAAATTTAAATTTTTTTTAAAAATATGTATTTATTTTAGAGTTTTTTGAAGCAAATTTTTTGCTCTTATGCTAAAGAGTTTTCTTAATTAGAGGCTAAAATCTGAATGGATAAATAACATAGTTATTAATAAATCTTGTGTGAATTGCAGCACAAATTTTAATGGCATGTTTTTAAGAACGTACTAATGGAAAAAAAGGCAAATAAAAGCTTCAAAGTTGCGTTGACTATAAATTATCTGTGAATATTGAAAAGATTTAGAATTCATAGTTATGGCTTGAAATTACAACCTGTTATTTACTCAGATTTTGATAAATGTTTCTTATGGAAGAAAACTAGATAAACTGCACATTTTGGTGTGGAACGTACTTAAAAGTTGTCGGGCCAAAATTGAAAACAATTTTTATCAAGATTTTATCACTGGTATTAAAAGCAATATAAGGATATAAAGCAATATAAGGATATAAGAAATATATTACAATCATGGTAAAGATCAATGGTAGTATTAATCTCCTTATTTTCTCGTATGCATATGCTTATGCAGTGTAGCACTATCCGTATTTTTAGTACATTTGAACAGAAACAATTATGAATTTTGTGCCTTTTAAATCGAAGAGAAAATTCAACATTTTTGCGATAAAGATGTCAAAGCAACGTACCAAACTTCATCTATCTATATTTTGTAATTTCAAATAGTTATTCAAACACTCACGGAAAGACTTGCTCATGGATAATCAATAATTTGACACATTATATTTAAAAATTTTAATACAAATCTACATTTGGATAATATTGTATGACACGTATAAGTTAGCAAGATGCTTCGGTTTTGAAGTGTCACGTATACGCATACACGCATTTTACATACAAATTTAGGCATACAGATTTTCCTTCAACTAGTTTAATCTAATATTTGACAGAAGATTACATCTAACTTATTTACAATTAATTTAAGAAAATTGAAATGTGTTGACTTACGAGAAAGAAAGAAATTAAAAGTTTCACAAATTCTTTGACTGGAAGGATTCCTAGTGAACGCTCTGCCTTTTTAATTCTGGCTATTGAATTCAGAAAAGCTTAAAAAAGGATTAAAAAAGATTCAGGGATTTAAAGTGGTGAAAAAAAGGCAGTAAGCCATATCCAATATGTTACACTGAAATGAAATTTGAGAAACAACTGCTTATTTTTCAGTCAATTATATAATTATAAAAAATTTCAAAATATTTTAACGTTTCTAAAAAAACTGAATTAGTTAATGTACGTTATCACGTTTAATATAAAATAATTATACATTTTCAGTTCTTATTCTGCCTTCTAATGTTATTTTAAAAGTTGCTTTTAGTTTTCATGCATGTTTCTTAAGTCCAGTGTTTATAACTTTTTTTTTTAATCTCAAATGTGTTTCACTTTCAAATTCCTATATTTTCAAATTTCGATCTTAAAGAATATTTTTAAATCTTCTATATATATATATATATATATATATATATATGAGTGATTATGACCATAAATATATCATCAATGATTGACTGTCTTTTATCACCTTCCAATTTTAAGAGAAATATTAAAAATATATACATTTCTTCTTTGTATAGATACTTAATGTATCATGAGGCGGAAATTTAAAATTATTTTCAAGGCCTTTTACTATTCTACTAGCCCCAATCATTGGACCGATTCTGACGATTTTTATTTCCTACTAGCTGCCTTTGGCGACCAGTCGGTTCACCAGTATAAATGCTCGCTAAAATTTTCATATATTTTTTGTAGCTGTGTCTCATAACAGGTTTTTCACCAAAATATTTTAAAATCAAACAAATTTTGATAATCATATAATTCATTTATAGTATTATTTTCTCTTTCTATCCGAGCAATGATTGTCCCGGAATTGATATTTTACTTAATTGGTGGAGTGAAAGGTCTAAAATTATACGTTTTTATAGAATGAGATTCAAATTTTCATAAATGTAAACACACTAAACAAATAAAGGCACAATTGGTTTTCAAGGGATGCGAAAGTTTAAAAACAGCTTGGAAAATGCCGCCCACAGAGGAAATAATGGTGACACACCCACACTCTACTTTTCTTTTTCTATAGTTTTTTTTTCTTCACTACTTCTCTTTTTACAAATCCTTTTTTCCCTTTCTTCTTCTTCTTTTTTCTTCCCTGCCCAGACTTTATTTTGAGCAAACATAGATTAAATATCCATACAGACTAATAATAAGAGCAACTATTTTCTTTCTTTTTTAAACATCCCGTTATCTATGAATGAAAACCAACTGACTTCGCGTATTTCTTTCTAAACAAATCATAATTTATTACTTCCTGCTATCTAACTCAGTTGCTGTGGGGGAAGGAAATGAAGATTTTTGGCGGGAAAGTAAGAAAAGTGTCGTTTTAACTATTTTCCACGCATTTTTTTTTTTCATTTTTTCTCTCCATAAGAACCATTCTCGTGTCTTAACGAAAATATTTTTTAAAAATTAGCCGAATCGGCCGAGCCGTTCTCAAGTTTTGCGCTTAGCAACGCATTTCGAGTTGCATTTTTATATATATACTAGCCGCCTTTGGCGACCAGTCGGTTCGCCAGTATTAATGCTCGCTAAAATTTTCAAATAATATTTTATGTAGCTGCGTCTCATTACAGGTTTTTCACCAAAATATTTTTAAACCAAACAAATTTTGATGTTCTTATAATTCATTTATATTATTATTTAGTATTATTTTCTTCAGATGTTCTATTCATTGTACTAATCATCTTTCTCTTTCCATACCTGCAATGATTGTCCCGAAATTAATATTTTACTTAAATGGTGGAGGTGGAGAGAAGGGCCTAAAATTCCACGTTTTTATAGAATAATGAGATTCATATTTTCATAAATGTAAGCACACTAAACAAATAAAGAAATGCGAAAGTTTAAAAACGGGCTTGGCAAATGCTGCGCACTGAGAAAATAATGGTAATACACACACACCCTTCTTCCCCCTCCCCTCATTTTTTTTTCTTCTGCAAACCTTTTTTTTTTTTCCCTATCCTTTTTTATTCCTTCATTACTTTTCTTTCTACAAACCCTTTTTTCCCTTTATTCTTGGAATCGGTCGAGCCGTTCTCCAGTTTTGCGCTTAGCAACGCATTTCCAGATCCATTTTC
>JAOUZG010000770.1:11271-42084 GCA_026289955.1 Argiope argentata | reverse complement strand
GTAAAGATCCCTGGGAACCTCGGGATTGGGACACCCGTACCCACCTATAGTAGGTGAGCCCCTGAGGGGGTACTTCTGTTCAGTCCAGATTCTGTTGAAGAGTACCAACAGATATGAAAGGGAAGTAGTATTCAAATGGCGAAGTATTTTATATGTGATTCCATCTGGTCCAGGGCTCGTATCATGACCGTGAGACAAGGACGATTTCAGTTCAAACATCTTGAACTCGGAATTGTAAGAAAAGGTACTTTGTTCATTAAACCGCAGTCGCAACCTCACTGCACGATTCTTAATTGTCAGAAAGGCAGGGCTGTAAGAAACTGGTGCAGAAACTCGTGCGAACGTTTCACCAAGAGTATTAGCTACATCTATGGGCGAGGAATGCGTCAGATTTCCTGTTTTTAAAACAGGAATCTTAACATCGTGGTAAATCCCGTTAGCAGCCTTAACCTTTGTCCACAATAGTTTACTGGACGTCGTGGATGTAAGAGATGATACAAAATTTATCCAAGATTCTCTTTGGCTTCGACGCCTAATGCGACGAGCTAGCGCTTTAGCTCTTTTAAAAGCGATCAGGTTCTCTGTTGAAGGATATCTCCGAAAAATATTCCAGAGTCTTTTTTTATTCTTGTGACTGTCGTGGCATTCTTTGTTCCACCATGGTCTACGAAATTTTCGTAGATGTGGGGAGGTCTTTGGAATACACTTGTTTGCAGCATTCATTATGGCTTCAACAACCAACTGAACTGCTTCCGAAATGTCTTCAGCTCGGACCATAGTTTCTGTGATATCAGCCAAGAGTGAAAATGCTGTCTAATCTGCCTTATTAAATAAAAACCGCGGTGGATAAAGAGTCGCACCGCCGCTATCAGCATGACAGACAATAGGAAAGTGGTCACTATTGTACAAATCAGTACTTACTTGAAAGGTCAAAAACGGAAGAAGTTCTGGTGAACATATGGCCAGATTGATTGATTGATTGATTGAATTGAATTTAATGGCACAAGAGCCATATTTGGCTAAGCTGCGCCATACAAATGGTAAATTATAAATTCAAGATTAAGAACATATGGCCAGATCAAGGCTATGGAATGTACGTGTAGGTTCGTGGAAATAGGTTTTTTCATCGTTATTGAGCAAGCAGAGAGAGTTATTTGAAATAAATTGTTCTATCAGCTGCCCACGAGTATTTGTGCTATCCGAACCCCACAAAGTACTATGGCCATTAAAATCGCCTAGTAGGATAAAAGGTGATGGAAGCTGGTCCACTAAGTTGTCAAGATCTTGCTGATAGATGACATCCTGGGGCGGTAAGTAAACAGAACAAACTGTGACCAACGTTCTTGTGTGAACCTGCACAGCCACAGCCTGGAAAGATGTATGTAAAGTAAGAGGTGTACTCAGATATAAATTAGATGTGAAGATACAGACACCACCAGAATTCTGAACTCGGGTGACTGCATCCTTCCTAGTACAATTATAACCTCGTAATTTTAACGAAATATTAGGTGTCAAGAAAGTTTCTTGAACACTGAAACAGACTGGATGAAAGTTGTTCATGATGGTCTTGATGTCATTGAATTTTGACCGAATGCCACGACAATTCCATGAAATGAAGGTACCCATTAAGGAACTCTTCCTGAAAGGGAAGGATTTAAAAACGCAGTATGAGTTGGCGAGACATCGCAACTCAGTTCTAAATCTTCATCATCGCCTTCAGAAGGATGGAGGGCAATGAGGTCTGTACTTTTAGGTACGCCACCAAAAATGGAAGTCAGGTCCTTGTGGACTGTACCTTGATTTGAAAGACCAAGAGCAACAGAATTACGCAAAGCAGATTTTTTAAGTTTATGAGGCAAGTCTTTTTGAGAAAGGCCGCGTTTAGAAAGCTGAAGTTTTAATGATTTGTTGATCTTTCCTCTTGATTTAATTTTATCCGACTTGTTATTTTCAGGAGGACTGGTCATATATTGCTCAGAATCGGACTCAGAAGGTTTGTCAGGAATTGGTCGGTTTGTGTTCTTTAGACATTTTGAACATGAACAATTCTCACAGAATTGTCTTTGTACAGCAGATGAGTAACTTATCCCAGGTTTAGGTGTTTGTGGTAGAACTTTCAGCCTTGCCTCAGGATAGGAGATATCTTCTCTTATTTTAATCGTTATAATTTGCTTTTCCAGTAACCAACGTTTACATGTACGTGAAAAAGATGTGTGGTCACCGCCACAGTTAACGCACTTTTCTTGTGCGCTGCATTGTTGACCCTTTTCAGCACAGCGGGCACAAGTCAGCGTCCCGCGGCAGTTTAACTTTGAGTGTCCAAGTCGTTGACACTGGAAACATCGTAGGGGATTTGGGATGTATGGTCTTACTGGCAATTTAATGTATCCAGCGAAGACAAAATCCGGTAATTTAGGAGAGTGGAAAGTGAGTATTAGATGTTTGGTGTCTAAGACTTGCCCATCACGTCGAATGGAAATGCGACGCACATGAGTCACTCCCTGAGCCTGTAATTCCTCTGTTATTTCTTCAAGAGGAACGTTTAGAAGTTCTCCACATGTGATTACGCCTTTTGAGTAATTAAGTGAGGAATGAGGACTTGCAATAATCGGGATTGTTGCCAATGCCTTTAATTTTATTATTTGCTGTGCCTGTTTCTTTGAAGTAACTTGAACCAACAAGTCTCCAGAGCGCATTTTCTTGATACAAGTGACGTCACCGATGGTTGCAGTTACAGCTTTTTGAACTAGAAATGGTGACACGGAGTGAAATGTTTCTTTTTCTTCCGATACTCGTTTGATAATGAAATAAGTGTCGAAATGGTGATTATTCAAGAGTTGAATATCCTTGTGATGCCCACTGAAGGGAGATTTCTTTTTAGGCCCCATATGATATTAAGGGTAATTCAGGTCCGACGGCACCACCCACCACGGAGTCCAACAAGGGAAGGCAATTACCGGCTCTGGTACGTTCCAGCCTCAGCATACACCCTAGTGCTAATCAGTACCTATACGCTGAGAGTTACCCCCGGGGACAGTGACCACCCTTAACGCCAAGCCCAAGGAATAACCCCTTCGCTTGATCTCTAGCAGTCTAGCCACTCAGGTGACTAGGTACCAGCCGATTGATACACCGGGGACCACAGTGCACCACCCGTCTCTCAAATGGGTTGCCACGCACGGCCAACACGTGGGGACTTTGGCTGTCCATGAGAAGCAAGAAGCAAACAGAGCGGCGACAGCTTCTCATGGAGAGCTCCCTCGCTTGCCGTCGAGGGAAAGAAGGATCAAGCAGACAGAAAGAGGCGTAAGGGAGAATGAACAATAAATGGAGTAAAGATCCCTGGAAACCTCGGGATTGGGACACCCGTACCCACCTATAGAAGCTGAGCCCCTGAGGGGGTGCCGTTTGTGTGATTCTCCGGCTGTAAATTTGTCTGCGTAACGATCACTTCGTCTCAATGAGTCGTCGTTTGTCGCCGAGGCCTGTTGCCCACACGCCTCCATACATCTACTTCATGAATTCTTCAACTTTACGAACTTACAGGTGCAAGGTCCGTGACGACATATTAAATGTCTCTGTGATCCAAATAACCTTTTTGGTACTATGCCTGCCTACTTATGAATATGTTAACTTAAAATTAAATTAGGTGGAGGGATGTATCTCACTTATTGGTATTTTAGAAAAGAACATTGCAAAATCTCAGAGCAAAATGTCTGTCTCCCCATTTTTGAGGTTAGGTTAGGTTGTTTTGGTTTTTTGGCACAAAAGCCAGATATGGCCATGCTGCGCCAATCAAATGGTAATACGCATTTACAAAATATTAAAAAAGTTCTTGGAATTAAAGACTAGGCAAAGGTTAAAATTTTTATAGCATGTCAACGCATCAAAAAATGGCAATTAAAAAATATCCACGGTAAAAGTACAAGATAATTAAAAACCAACATTCAAAAAGGTTTAAAAAATCTAAATACAATGCAAAAAACCAATGGTCTGTAAAAATTTAAAAATATTTGAGTGAGGTTTTTCACCCACTAATTCACTCATGTTTATAGATATTGAATTAAAAAAACGGAGACGATGATTATTAAAAACAGGACAATCGACTAAAACATGACGCACACTTAGCGCTGTATGGCATGTCGTACATGTTGGACACGGGTTTCCAAATAAAAGATATTTATGACTGAAGCGGGTATGACCAATGCGGAGCCGAGTTAACTTTACATCGATCCCACGCACTGGGTTGGTAGGCCATACTCGAATTATTGGTTGGAGAGAATAAAGCTTATTGAAAATCTGCTGTTCCCAAGATCGTTGCCACAACGTGCAAACATGCCGAGCAAAACATGTCTTTGCATCTCCATGCGGAAGTACTCGCTCACGAAAAGGGCCGGACGATTTTGCTGCAGCATCTGCCATTTCATTTCCAGGTATTCCGACATGGCTCGGAACCCAACAGAATAGAATTTTAAACCCTTTGTTTTCAAGGGACTGAAGAAGACTTATTATTTCTAAAGCGATTGGATGCATTAGATTACCAAAATTTGAAAGAGATTCTAAAGCACTCCTGCTGTCAGTGTAAATACAAAAGGCGCGTGTACAAGAAGTTGAAATTCCTTCAAGGGCGTATAGTATTGCAACCAATTCAGCAGACATAACAGAAAATGACGTGGGCAAACTGTAGTTATACATCTGATTTGAGATAATAACTCCACTGCCGACATGACTAATAGACTTTGACCCATCAGTGAAGACTTCTGTGTACGTATGATACTGACAGCGATGATCTTGAAAAAGCTTCTGAAAGATGATAGGTGCTGTTGTGGATTTGTCAAATCCCGAAAAAGGGTTCAAGATGGTTGGTTGGTTAATATGGTTTATTGGCGCAAGAGCCATATTTGGCTATACTGCGCCAAGCATACGGTAAAATAGGGACATACATTTAAAAGAGCATAAAAAAACATCTAAAATATGTAGATAAAAGTATTAAGATGTGAATCAATGATTAAAGTAAAAGCAAAAATTAAAGTTAAGATGGCGCATTTAACAATAGAAAGAACAAACGGGCAAAAGAAACTGTCAAATACGATGGATGAAACCAATAGCTGTTAAAAATTTAAAAATATTTGGGTGATATTTTTCACCCACCAGGTCTTTCAAGTTAAGGGAAGAAGAGTTAAAATATTTACAACGATAAGCTTTAAAATCTGGACATTCAATTAAAACATGTTTCACACTAAAAGCAATGCGACAAGTGGGACACATCGCAATCCTTTCCCCCAAGATCAGATGGCGATGAGTAAACCGGGTGTGTCCTATACGGAGGCGAGTCAATTTAACATCGAACTCTCGTATAGGAATCATAGGCCAGACGCTGATGGAGGGTTTAATGGAATACAACTTATTTTCAGTCTGTAGATCCCATTTGCTTTGCCATATTGATAGCAGCCTGGAAACAATGGCTCTTTTGAAGTCACAAAATGGGATGCTTTGACTTATCGCAGAGGAAGCATGTTTTGCAGCGGAATCTGCTGCTTCATTTCCAACAATGCCCACGTGACTTGGTACCCAGCTGAATAAAATATTAAGACCCTGTTCTTGAAGCGTCCGTAAAAGGGACAATATATCAACTGCAATCGGATGCATTCGACTATGGTAGTTGGATAACGTCTCCAATGCACTCATGCTATCAGTATAGATTATAAATTTGCCCTGAGAAGGTGGTGAGATATTTTCAAGAGCACATAAAATTGCAACCAACTCAGCAGTAAACACTGAACAACAATTTTGCAATCGATAGCTCAGTGTCTCATATGGAAATATGATGCCGCAACCAACATGTCCATCCGATTTCGAACCATCTGTAAAAATTGGGGCAAATGAAGAATATTGACAGCGATGATAGTGAAAAAGCTGCTGGAAAACAATTGGTGCTGTTGTGTCTTTATTGAATCCAGAAAATGGATTCAGAAAGGAAATTTTTGGAGTATTCCAAGGAGAGAATTGAAAAGAAGAAACTGATTTAATCGTAACATCATTAAATTCCAAGGCATTCAGAAGCATTTTCATTCTCTCACAAAAAGGTCGTATGTGAGAAGGACGAGCGTCAAAAAGTCTCTGAAGACTAGCCGGAAGTGTCATTTCATGCAATGGGTGCTTTAAATTGGATTGCGTGTGTAGAAAATATAAAATGGATACCTTTTTACGCCTTAAGTCAAGTGGTAAGTGGTGGCAGATATTATAGAGGCTTTCTACGGGAGACGTTCGAAAGGCGCCGGAGCAAATTCGCAATGCAGAATGGTGGATGGTATCTAGACGCCGTAAAAAGCTCGGGCGAGCAGACCCATAAACCATACATCCATAGTCGATGCGAGAAAGGATAACAGCTTGGTAAACACGGAGAAGGGAGGCTCTATCGGCACCCCAAGTTGTTCTGGAAAGAACCTTCAAAATGTTTAAAGTTTTCTCACATTTCTTTCTCAAAAATTGAATATGTGGAAGGAAAGTTAGTTTCCGATCAAAGTAGATTCCTAAAAATTTTATTTCCTCTACGACAGGAATGGGGATAGTGCGTATATATAATACAGGGTCCAAATGAATGTTTCGTTTTCTGCAAAAGTGAATACACCGACATTTCTCAGGTGATATTTTGTGTCCGTTAGTATCGCACCATCTTACCAGCTTGTTAATTGTGTTCTGTAGCTGACGCTCAATCAAACGCATATTACTTCCTTGACAAGAAATCTGCAGATCGTCAACGTAAATACTTCCATGAATAGAAAATGGCAATTGATTAAGTATCGCACTAAAATGCAGGATAAAAAGTGTAACACTGAGGATGCTTCCTTGCGGACCACCCTCAGTTTGAATAAAATAATTAGAATAAAAATTACCCAAGCGAACTCGAAACGTTCGATAAGCTAAAAAATTCATTAAAAAGATTGGCAAATTTCCCCTAAAACAGAAATTAAAAATGGTAGAAAGAATGCCATATCGCCAAGTACGGTCATATGCTTTTTCAATGTCAAAGAAAACAGAAACAAGGTGGTTCCTCCTGACAAAAGCGTTGCGAATTTGGGTCTCCAGAAAGATCATGTTATCAAAAGTGGATCGCCCTTTTCGGAAACCACTCTGAATCGGGGGGATACATCCCTGCCTCTCTAGTTCAAACACAAAGCGGGCATTTATCATGCGTTCAAAGGTTTTACTGAGACAACTCGTCAGAGCAATTGGCCTATAATTCAATGGATTCGACGATTCTTTGCCAGGTTTTAGCACTGGAATCACAATAGCTTCGCACCATTGATGAGGGTATCTCTGCTCATTCCAAATTCTATTGAATAAATATAATAAATTGGAAAGGGAAATTCTATTCAAATGGCGAAGCATGTTATATGTGATTCCATCCGGCCCGGGACTGGTATCACGGGTGCGAGATAACGCTGCTTCCATTTCAGACATTCTAAAGTTGCAATTATATGGAAAAGTTCTTTTTGTATTAAAACGCAATGGCGACCGTTCCATGCGATTCTTGATTGACATAAATTCAGAACTATATGAATCTATTGCAGAAACTTTCGCGAATGTTTGACCAAGAATGTTAACAACGTCCAATGGAGCGGAGCGTTTCACTCCTCCTGTATTCAAAACAGGGAGAGAAAATTCGTGATAAATACCATTGGCAGCCTTAACTTTGCTCCACAATGTTTTACTAGAAGTGGAGTATGTTATGGAGCTAACAAAAGATGCCCATGATTCCCTTTGACTTTGACGGCGAATTCGGCGAGCAAGGGCTTTGGCTCGTTTAAAAGCAACAAGATTTTGAGTCGTTGGGTACCTTCTAAATATGTTCCAACATTTTTTTTTAATCTTATAGCTGTCGCGACAAGCTTCGTTCCACCATGGTCGTCGATATTTTCTGAAACGTGGAGGACTCTTTGGTATGGTTTTATTAGCTGCGCTCATTATGATATTAATAACATTTTGTACAGCTTCCGAGATGTCTGCCGTTCTGACCATTGTTTCTGTAATATTTGCAAGTTGTGAGAAAGCATTCCAGTTAGCACGTTTGAATAAGAAACGAGGGGAACATGAAGTTACCTCACCAATGTTCGCAAGTGAAACTATTACAGGAAAGTGATCGCTGTTATAGAGATCACTTTCAACTGTGAGACTGAGCAAAGGGAGAATTTCAGGAGAACAAACGGCCAGATCGAGACTATGGAATGTTCTTGTGGGTTGATGGAAGTAAGTTTTTTCGTCATTATTTATCAGACAGAGGCAATTATTAGATATGAACTGCTCTATCTGTCGCCCACGAGAGTTTGTTCTATCCGAACCCCACAAAGTACTGTGTCCGTTAAAATCGCCGAGTAGTAGGAAAGGTTTAGGAAGTTGGTTTACTAAGCTGTCGAGATCTTGTTGACAAACTGCATCATTTGGTGGTAGATAAACGCAGCAGACTGTGACCAATGCTCTTACATGAACCTGTACGGCCACAGCCTGTATGGAAGTATGTAAAGTGAGTGGTGAACTTGGATACAAGTTAGACGTGAAGATGCAGACACCTCTACTACCGTGAGAGCCTGTTTCTGCATCTTTCCTAACACAACTAAAACCACGCAGTTTTAAAGGGATAGTTGGTGTCAAAAAAGTTTCTTGGACACAAAAACAGATGGGATGAAATTTGTTAATTATGGACTTTATATCCTGCAATTTGGACCGAATGCCGCGACAATTCCAAGAAAGGAAGGTACCCATTAAGAAATTCTAGTTCGAACAGGTGGATTAATAGCAGTTGGAGTTGCTGAAACGTCACAACTCATGTCAAATTCAGCTTCATCCTCTGAAGGGTAGAGTTTTAAATCGGGACTATTTGATATGCCTCCAAAAATGGACGTAAAGTCCTTATGAGCTATACCTTTAGTAGCAAGTCCCAAAGCTACCGAATTTTTTATTGTTGATTTCTTTAACTGTGAAGATAGGTCTTTCTTCGACAATCCACGTTTTGCAAGCTTCAATTTAAGAGATTTAACTGCCTTTGATTTTCGTTTATTCTTATCTAGCTTTTCAGATTCAAGCGTGTTATCAACAGATTTTTCTGTATCAGAATTAGATGATTGTGTATGAGATATTCTACGGCCGGTGGTATTTTGGGTACAGTTAGGACAGGTACAATTTTCACAGAAATTTTTCTGCACTACAGATGCGTAACTTACGCCAGGGGAAGGTGTTTGTGAGAGAACTTTCCTACGAGCCTCAGGGTATGATATATTATCTTTAATTTTTGTTGTTGTGATTTGTTTTTCGATTTTCCAACGTGGGCATAAGCGAGAAAAGGAGGTATGTTCACCCTTACAATTTACGCACTTCTCTGTTGCGGAGCATTCTTGACTCTCGTGCCCCTTCTCAGCACAGCGGGCACAAGTGACGGTCCCGCGGCAATTTGCTTTCGAATGCCCAAAGCGCTGGCATTTAAAACATCTGAGTGGATTTGGTATATATGGTCTTACAGGAAGCTTAATGTAACCAGCATATATGTAGTCCGGAAGTTCAGGAGACATGAAAGTAAGTATATGATGTTTAGTTTCAATAATTTTTCCGTCTCGCCGGATGGTAATACGGTGGACATGGGTTACGCCTTGAGATTTTAATTCCTCAGTAATTAGTTCTACAGGCAGGTTAAAAATCTCTCCACATGTAATCACACCTTTTGATATATTTAATGATGTGTGCGCGTATACATTGATTGGTATAGTTGCTAAAGCCTTTAATTTTTGTATTTGGGAGGCTTGCTTTCGAGAATTTACCTCAACCAGCAAGTCTCCAGAACGCATCTTGCGAATAGTCGTTACATCACCAATTGTGGCATTAATTGCTTTTTGAACTAAAAAAGGAGAAACTGTTTCAAATGTCTCATTTTCAGAAGTTCGTTTTATAACATAATACCGATCAAAATGATGGTCTACAGAAAAAGTGTTAGGAACTATGTGATGCCCACTGAAGGGACCCTTTTTGCGGGGAGCCATGCGATATTGTATGAGATTCAGGCCCGACGGCACCACCCACCACGGAGCCCAACAAGGGAAGGCAATTACCGGCTCTGGTTTCTCCAGCCTCGGCATACACCTTAGTGCTAGCCGGAACCTATACGCTCAGAGTTACCCCCGGGGACAGTGACCACCCTTAACGCCAAGCCCAAGGAGTAACCCCTTCGCTTGATCCCTAGCAAACTAACGACTTGTGTTGGTAGCTACCGGCCGATTGACACACAGGGGACCACAGTGCACCACCCGTCTCTCAAATGGGTTGCCACGCACGGCCAACACGTGGGGACTTTGGCTGTCCATGAGAAGCAAGAAGCAAACAGAGCGGCGACAGCTTCTCATGGAGAGCTCCCTCGCTTGCCGTCGAGGGAAAGAAGGATCAAGCAGACAGAAAAGTCGTAGTGGAGAATAAACATAAAATGAGTAAAGATCCCTGGGAACCTCGGGATTGGGACACCCGTACCCACCTAAAGAAGGTGAGCCCCTGAGGGGTGCATAAGATGGATGTCATGCAAAAAAGCAAACACATTAACATGAAAAAGTTCACCAATAATATCTTCCAAGTTTGGATAGTCTCTTCCGAAATATTTTACTCTTAGAAAACGGTATTTAGGACATTCACAAATGATATGCCGGACAGAAATAATGATGCCGCATCTTACACAAATGGGAGCTGTATCCGAGTGAAGTAGATGCCTGTGAGTAAAATAAGTATGACCTATTCGAAGTCTTGTCAACTTGACACTCAATCTACGGTTGAGAGAGTCCGTCTTGAATCCAGAAATAGATGGCTGAATAGTATGCAATTTATTATCAAGTTGTAAATCCCAGGTATGTTGCCATATACGGAGTGAATATTGCTTTAAAATTTTGTCCAAATCTTGAACCGGAACAAACGTTTCTTCATTCGAGTCAGCAGTTTTTGCAGCAAAATCAGCTTGGTCGTTCCCAGGAATACCAACATGTCCAGGAATCCAGCAAAATGATATATTATAATTACGATCCTGTAGCTTAAAATATAATTTTACTGTACTGAGCACCAAAGGGTGGCTTTGTCTGGATGAATTTAAAATTGCTTCGATTGAACTTTGAGAATCAGTATATATGATCCAGTTTTTCTTTGGTAATAACCTGATTGCTCTTAAGGCCGTGTAAATGGCAAAAATCTCCGAGGTAAAAACAGAACAATGTCTGTTCAACTTCCTAGAAATTACAATGTGATCAAATACTACAGCTGAACCAACATGGTCCCTGACTTTGGAACCATCTGTAAAAGCAGTACTGTAATTTTCAAATGTTTGCCTGTGATCACAAAAGATTTGTATATAAACAGACGGTGCAGTTGAAGATTTCGGTAGCTTATTAAAATCATCGACCGTATAAATGCTTTTGCTCATCCAAGGAGGGACTTCGTCTTCTTTAGGTAAAATATTAATATTCTTCAGGTTAAAACTATCCATAAGAGGGCGGATTCTATAACCAAAAGATGGAATAAATGAAATCTTTTTCTCATACAATTGTCCATATATCGGATTTACGATTCTGTCATATATGGGGTTGGAGGGATTTTGATTTATTTAAAAAAAATATTTGAGAGAAAGTCTCTGGCGTCGTAATTGTAAACCTGGTTCTTTGGTAATTACGTATAAACTCTGAACCGGAGAAGTTCTAAAAGCCCCTGATGCGAGCCGGAGACCCTGATGATGCACTGAGTCAAGTTGCTGAAGGACAGACTTTGCGGCTGAGTCGTAGATTAAGCTACCATAGTCTAGTTTTGATAGAATCACGCTTTTGTAAATTTTTAAGAGAACTGAAGTATTACAGCCCCATGTTGTGTTTGATAAAACTTTAAGGATATTCAAAGATTGGACACACTTTTTCTTTAGATGCGAAATATGAGAACGGAATATTAATTTAGAATCAAATAAGAGACCTAAAAATTTAACGTCCTGTACAACGGGTATGACTGTGCCTTTTAACTGAATTTCTGGATCGGGATGCATGCCACGCATTCGACAAAAATGAATACATGTTGTTTTCTGGGTAGAAAAAACGAAACCATTTTTATTAGCCCATTCCGTTATAGATTTGACAGCAGTTTGTAATTGCCGTTCGATAAAGGGCATGTGAGAACTTGTGCAATGAATTTGAAAATCATCGACAAATAATGACCCATAAACATATGGTGGCAGTTTTTGCATAATTCCATTAATTTTAATAATAAATAAAACAACACTTAAAATACTACCTTGCGGTACCCCTTCATTTTGAATAAAATCATCAGATAAAATGTCATTAATACGAACGTTAAATAATCTTTTCTGGAGAAAGTTTTGAATAAAAATTGGTAATTTCCCACGAAACCCCATATTATGTAAATCTTTTAAAATGCCATAGCGCCAAGTACGATCATAGGCTTTGTCCATGTCGAAAAAAATTGAAACTAGATGCTTTTTTGTAATAAACGCTTCCCTGATGGCCGTTTCCAGGATTAGCATGTTATCTAAAGTACTTCGACCATGTCTAAATCCACTCTGAAATTTAGAGAGCAGTTTTTTTCTTTTCTAGAACATGAATTAATCTAGCATTGATCATTCTTTCTAGTATCTTACACAGGCAACTGGTAAGGGCTATAGGTCTGTAGCTTGAAGGAAGCTCTGGTTGTTTGCCTGGCTTTAGGATTGGAATAATCGTTGCTCGATTCCAGGATACTGGGAAAACATTTTCATTCCATATCCTATTGAATAAAATTAGAAGTGAATTTAACGAGTTGGTGCTTAAGTTTTTTAGCATGTCATGATGAATGCCATCAGGTCCGGGTGTTGTTGGGTTCGCTTTCTGCAATGCTCGCTTAAGCTCGGCGAGATGAAAATCTACATTATAAGCATACGATGCTACAGTATTAAAATCAATTTTTCTTTTTTCTTGTTGTTTTTTATAGGTTATAAAATTTTGAGGATACGATTCATCACTGGCTACATTAGAAAAGGCTGCCCCCAATGTATTCGCTATACCTTTTGTGTCAGTGATGAAAATTCCATTACTGTGTAAAAAGGAAAGTTTCTGGAATGATGTATTGGTGCCTGAAATCCTCCTAATTTTTTCCCACATGCGTTTAGAAGATAGATGTCCGTGTATGGAGCTAACATACTTTTGGAAGGAATTGTATTGACTCTGACGTCTAATTTTTCTAAAAAAGGATTTAGATTTTTTAAAAACAATAAAATTTGTGGTAGTAGGATATCTTCTGAATTTATCCCAAGCCTTTCGTTGTGCTCTTTTAGCAGCAGTGCAATTTTCATTCCACCAGGGTTTATATAATCTTGGTAATTTTCCAGAAGACTTCGGGATGGCTATCTCTGCAGCTTTTATCAAGCATTTTGTTACCGACTTTACTGCATTATCTATATTTGGCTGTTTTACCACATCTTGCGTAAGTTCGGAATGAGATCTAAAAAGTTGCCAATTGGCTTTGTCAAAGATAAAACGTGCCTGTCTTCTGGGAAGGTCAACATCCGATTTTGAATATCTTAATATGATGGGAAAATGATCACTATTGAATAGGTCATCTGAAACTGAGTAATCCCAATGAGGTGTAAGTGAAGGTGAGCAAATTGCCAGATCAATGGTATGAAAAGTTTTACTAGCCTGATGAAAGTAGGTAGCATTTGAATCATTTAAAAGACAAAGAGAATGGTCATCGATGAGTTTTTCGATCTGTCGTCCTCGTGAATTTGTATCTGTGCTTCCCCAAAGCGTGTTATGCCCATTTAGATCACCAAGAATAATAAAGGGAGTTGGTAACTGCTTAATAAGATCATCAAGGTCTTTCTGCTGAATGGTGTCATTAGGAGGAAGGTATATAAAGCAGGCAGTAATTACGTATTTTATCTGAATTTGCACAGCTACAGCCTGTAGTGGAGAATGAATATCAAAATTTTTGGATGGAAAATAGCTGGGTATAAAAGTGGCGACACCCCCTGAGGCACGAACATTTTGTACACAATCCTTTCTATTAATTCTATAATTTTTTATTTTCGCATCATACATAGGGCTGAGATGTGTTTCTTGGATCCCTAAGCATACCGGTTGATATTTACTTAAAATAGATTTGATATCATCCAAATGGGTTCGGTAACCATTACAGTTCCAAGAGATTATATGCACTGCCATTATTTGGGTTTTCTAAAAAATTTTGATTTAAAACGTTCGGGTGCAATGGGAGTAGAATCAGAATCTACTATGTCTTCATCCATGCCACTTATAGAATCCTCTGATGGATGAATTTTCAGTTGTTCTTCCTTTTCTTCGATTTGATGCTTTTTATTTTCTTTTTCTAGATGTTGACGGGTTTTCACTTTATTTAAATTCTTTTTCCGCTTAATTTTTTTAGAAGGTAGGGAGGAAGTTTCTTCATATGATCTTTTTATCTCGAGAAGGGAAAGCCATTCACTTCTTTTTATTATCACAGTATCCGGATCTGTATCAGCAGTTGCTGCAAGATGACAGTCGGTCGGTTTTTGTATTTCCTTTGAATTTCTTTCAATTGTCGAATTTAATGCTGTAGAGTACGAGAGACCCGGTTTTGGAGTTCTATCTGCTACTATTTTACGAGCTTCTGGAAAAGATGTTTTTTGTAATTTTAACTGTTTGTATCTCTTTTTCTTCTTTGTAACGCGGGCATGATCGGAAATATGCTGGATGATCACCGCCACAATTAAAGCATTTTGGTGTTGTAGAGGTGCAATTATTGCTATTATGATCCTCAAGGGAGCATCGAGCGCAAATTTCCTTTTCGCCCCTGCATGCTGTTATGGTGTGCCCAAATTTTTGACATTTGAAACATCGGACGGGATTCGGTATATATGGTTTAACAGAACAGTTTATATAGGCTATTTTCACAGATTTAGGTAAAACAGGAGTGTTAAATGTTAAGATAAGGTGCTTTGTAGGTAGAATTTGATTGTTTTTTTAATTGTAATTCTGCGTACAGCTATTACTTTTTGTTCTTTGAGGCAATTCAAGATGTCTTCCTCAAGGTCTCTCTGAAATTCTCGTTCTGATATAACACCTCTAGAGTGATTTAAAGATCGATGAGCTGCAACAGTGACTTCTGTTTCTCCTATCATTTTTAGTTTTACAATGTTTTCAGATTGCTGTTTATTTTTCAGTTCTATGAGAAGGTTACCATTAAATAATTTTTTTATATTGCTAACTTCTCCGATAATACTGGTTATAGATTTGTGGATAACAATTGGCGAAACGATTTTCAGAGAACTTTTTTCAGCACTTATAATGAAAAATTTAGGAAATGCATTACTATGGTTAGAAATAAAATTAGCCATGCGACTTAGAGAAAGATTCGGGCCCCGACGGCACCGCCCACCATGGAGCCCAACAAGGGAAGGCAATTACCGGCTCTAGATCTTTCCAGCCTCGGTATCCACCTTAGCGCTAGCCGAGACCTATACGCTAAGGACCACTTCCGGGAGCGTTGACCACCCTTAACGCCAAGCCCCGGAGAGTGATCACTTTCGCTTGATCCCCTTGAGCAGCCCAGTCAAATAATTGCCTGGGGTACCAGCCGATTGATACACCGGAGATCGAAGTATATCACCCGTCTAATGGGTTGCCACGCACGGCCAACACGTGGGGTTTTTTGGCTGTCCATGAGAAGCAAGAAGCAAACAGAGCGGCGACAGCCTCTCATGGAGAGCTCCCTCGCTTGCCGTCGAGGGAAAGAAGGATCAAGCAGACAGAAAAGTCGTAGTGGAGAATAAACATAAAATGAGTAAAGATCCCTGGGAACCTCGGGATTGGGACACCCGTACCCACCTATAGTAGGTGAGCCCCTGAGGGGGGTTGATCTTAAAACAGATGTCTGAATCACAAGAAGCTTCTAAAAAATTGGGAACAACTTTTTCGCACACCGAATTCTAATTCGAAACCTTTTGACGGCTCTTCTCTCCTCTGAAAAAAAAAAAACAGCATTTTATTTCCGCCATATATCCGCCTCCATTGCTTGACTTGAATTACCTATCACCCGATAGCTGCTCAGTAACACTTCCTCAACGGTCTCCATTCGATCGAGGGAGTGAGTTCCTGTTAAGGATCCATCTTTGTGACTTGCCACTTTTCGAGCACAAGTTAATTTTAATCGATTCACAGCTAACCCTGGCAGAAATGCACTTTGGTTTGATACGTAATTACAATGATTGTTGGAGATTGATCGTTTCTTGATAACGGAGAAAAAAGTTTAGCATCTCGATGTTTTGGCATCTTGTCTTCTCCCTTGAAGACAAGATGGGTCTATTTGAAGCGATTGGACGCACATCTGCGTTTCCATAACTGGATAGTAACTGCTGGGCAGATACAATGACTCTCCTAATGAAAGAACAACATCTGGAGGTTAATAATGTATCGGAAAACGGATGACGTTACATCTGGTCAGAATGCCAATTATCATGAGAGGAAAAGAGTAAACGTCACAGTACTAAAAGTGTATACAACTTATGTGATAGCACAAAAGATTTTACTTATTTCGATTAAAACAATCTTTCAATTTGAGCTGTATTACTGAAAATAATTTTTCTAATTCTTTTTTAATATTTATGGGATCGCCCCAAAGACTAATATCATTTTTTGGCTGGAAATTAGAATTCAACTGCCTTAATATAAACTAGGATTATTTATTAAAATATCATTTATCTTTCCTATAAATTTTCCTGCACTTTTTCGTCATGCCACTTCTGCACCATTACTTATAATTTTTAAGAAAACCAAATTTTTTTTGCATTTATTGTAGAATAGGCTTCTTTCCTCCGTATTATATGTTTTTGCCCAAATTGAAAATATAATCAAGATTTTTTAAAAAATGTAATTGTGAATGCATATCTTTTCTTAACTCCTTCTGCATCTAGATCGATCACCAGATTCGATCAGAGGCTCATTTTTTTAATCTATAATTATCCGTTTCGTATTTCAAAAATCGTAATAATTAAACGCCTGAGGGGCTAGTTTATTTGATAGGCATTGGAAATGTCCCTGAAGCTTATAATTTGTGTCACTTTGAAACTTCATTTCATACAGTAAAATGTTTTTAAGCTGCAAATCATTTCTCTGGACAAAATAAGAAGTTCATTTAAAATCAACCGTCCTAAAAAGATTTCAAAAGAATAAGTAAATATTGCGAAGTCAATTTTCTCTTTCTGTGGACAGTTTCCAGCAGCAACAACGTTATTGTTTAAAATATACTTCCTTAGTTTGGGGGGGGGGATCGGAGATACTTAATTATCGAATGAATTCCGCGCTTCTTCATTTCCAGAAAGATGTCACTTTCAGCTGAATTGCAGTCACTTGCAATTACCTGTAGCTACTATTCTTTATATATCTATTCGAGATAATCGGAGATAACTCAAATAACAACAATTATTTTCTTAAATGTTTGCTTCTTTTTTACCCTCTTTTTGATATTTTTTTATGACGGTTGCAACCTCTTTCAAAACAACTGCTGTTCATCGGAATTTTCTGTTTTATCACGTAGTCATTTTTTTTTGTCGTAAAAATTAAAAAGAAAACATCTTCATTTATCTGGATTGGAATATCAACAGCTTCACTATGAAGAATATCTCTCGGATCTTGTGTCTCTATATTTTCACATTTTTTATCTTTCTATTTTATTTTTAAAAATGTGTCGTATTTTTCTTTTTTTTATTTTTCAACATTTTTTCAAGTGCCTGTCAATATTATTTACCGTTTACCTTTTTAATTTATTAAGAATGATAACTTTTTCCCCCAAAATGAAATATTTCATCAGTGCATTACGTAATAATTCGAATATTTAGATTTCATCTTAATACAACAAAGCTAAAATTTCATTTAACGCATTGTGAAAGCTTCACTCAAACAAATCAAACATCTGTAATTTTCCATATTAGATGAACGATTACTATTTGAACGCTCATTCAAAAATGACATTACAAGCTAAAGATGAAATGAACCTGAAGTTGACACTTTTTACATCCTCTTCATTGTATTTGTCGTCATTGGAAGTTCCACATGCAAGTTTTGTTGAAGTACAAAACTTGCATGTCACAAGTTACATGTTACAAAACTTGCAAAATACGTTACAGCAACTTTTTGTTGCTGTAACGTATTTTGAAAAAAAAAAGTAATTTTTTCTTTTTAAGTTTACTGATTTTAGAGTTCAATATTTATTATTATTTTTTTTTAATCTGATCTCCTTGTCACACTTCCCCATGTAATAAACTCCTGATCATGAAGTGTATATCCACTTATCATTGATGGATCAATGTCATTGCCCCTCTGAAAGGCATTCATTACTGTTTCGGCCTACTTCTGTCAGCTGAGAGAGCTAGAAATATATTTCCAGATAGAACGACGAACATATCCGGCTTTTATACTCTAATACAAAATTTATATATGCTTAACTTTAAATATTTGACTACACTTCAATACATTAATAAAGTACTCTTTGTCGCTTAAAGTCTCCAACAATGCAATTCTTTATTAGTTCCCGAATCAATATCACCCCTTTACAAGAATTCATATCCGATGAGGAGGAATCAATACAGTTGAAAATGATTTTAACTTCACTTTTTTTCGCTTTGCCTTTTAATGTAAACTTCAATTAACAAATTATTAGAGCATAGTACTTATTTTAAATCTTTCCTAATTAATAATAGGGCCTTGTGAATTAGAAATGGTGAAAGGACATAAAAATTTTCTTACTTAAGTGATAGTTACTGAATGACGAAAGAGAAACTGCTCATGAATCAAAGTTAGGTTCAAAATAGTAGCCACTGAAATGAGCCAAAATATCAAATGGTATTCGTGATGATATTACCTACCATGGAAACCAAAAAGAAAAGAAAATTGCCTCCTCTGAGTTCAAGTCTTAGCCTGCACGCTCGGAGTCACCCTGTGAGCCAGTAACTACTGACCGTAACATCGAGTTCAAGAAGTGGCCCCTTCGCTTGATCTCTTGCGTACTATCAACAAACGTGACTAACTATGGAGCAATTGGTGTTTTGGAATATATTCAAAGTTATAGGAAAGCTCGAGCATGACGTCTCGATTCTAAAATTGTTTAAAGGAACCAAATGATGAACTGATACCTTTTATTGTTAAAGACGATAAACATGGGTCGATTATCTGACTTTATCTTGCTATTAATCCAGTTGATGGATTTTCTAGATCATGAATTGTCGATGACTGATTTATTAGGTTTGGAAAAATTAGGTTTGGGAAAGATATCTATAATTATTTTACAGTCATCTACCAAGAAAATAATGGATTTATTTTTCCATTATTTCCGAAAATTTCATATGAGAAGAAAATAATGGAAAGTAATGGAATTAAATGGAAAAATAATGGTAAGAAATGGAAAATATTGGAAATAAATCCATTATTTTCTCGGTAGACGACTGTAAAATAATTATGGATTTTTCCCCTAACCTAATATTTATTTTTTTATATCAATCAAATATTGTTGTTTGTGATATGCAATGAACTTTAATAGCTTTTTACGACATTTCTAGTTTAGTTTAGTTTAGCTTAATTATGTTAACTTTCCGTCGTAAAGCAACGCTAGGACTGTTTTGGGATGGACATCATAATTTTGAACCGTGGTCAGAGGATGAAATCTGAGCTGGCAACCCCCTCTGCAAACCACACGAAGGACGTTCGGAGCTGACAGATTTAATGTGCAACAGAACCCCCTTACACGGGGGCTCTTCAGTAAAATCGGTCTCAAATCTGAAACTTTACTGTGCACGAGCCAAGACCTCACCACCGGGCCATCGCAGCCTTGTCGACATTTCAAATGCTTCTGGTAACACAAATTTATTCGAACAACAAACTAATTATTGATCAATAAAAACACTAATTGATCAATAAAATTTTCCACTTCGAAAAGTCCACAGCACAAGAATTCTTATTTTGTTGTAAATAAATTCTTTTTTAGGTAAAAAAAATGAAGGTAAAATGATGTCGCGAAAATATTTGATAAAACTTTCTAAACAATTTCTAATATTAGTATAATTAAAATGAACCATACCGTTTACTTTTTGATTACAATAGTTTGTTGTTGTTCATCTTATTTGAAATTATCTTTCTCAGAATCCTGTTGAGACTATGTCTTCCCCCATAATACTACTCCAAAACATACTGTTATTCATAGTGAATGCTGCGATGACTTCCAATGACAGTGTTTTGCCACATGATCCTGCAACAAACTATTATGGCATCGTGATGTGGTCCCCATTAAACTTTCATCATTTTATTTTCATGAAACCGTTAATCCCATGGTTTTATTTATCAATTTATATCTTTATTAAATATTTTGATAAACGCTAAGATTTAATAAATATGTATGCAATAATTTATGAACAGTTCGACACTTTTGAGAATACCGCACATGACAGCAAGGTGTCATTTCTTCTTACAAATCTCTTCTGAGAAATAATACAATTGATTCAGAATAATTACTTTTATTTGCCATTTAGCCCTTAACGTTGATTTCATCTAATTATAACTGTCATCCTTTTGTAAAAGCGGCATAAGCTTAAGGTAACAAGTAATATTTTTTTAAAAAATATAATCAATAATTTCTACTTGAGTGAAAAAAAACTTTTTTTATACTCAAAAAAATGTTGATCTTTGCAAGAATTGAACTCACTTCTTCACCTTCACGTAAAGAATACTGAAAATCCCCTATTTCACCGATCGACCTACGGCCTGTCGATTTCGTTACAAAGAGCTGAAATTATATTTAAAGCATTTAAAATTAGTTTAATTTATTTAATGAATTAATATTTGAAAAATTGTATTAGTATCAAGTGTTATTCATTAAAAGTTTAAAAACATGCTTGAAATTGATTGGAGTTACTTTATTTACTTTATTAAAGATTTAAAATTAGATATATATATATATATATATATAGGGAAAGTGTGAACTAAGAGTAGAAATTGAAGTAATCATAATCAACATTGTAAAAGCGGCATAATCTTAAGGGGGGAAATGGTGACCGTAAAAAGAGTCACTATTGTAATTTTTTTTATTGATTATATTCTCTTATATGGGTATTATCTCTATAAAAATGAAAAAAAATTTAAGAATATCCTCTGCGTTTATTTAAGACCATTGGTTTCACTCAAAACACAAACACTATAGTTTTACTGCTAACACTTGAAGCTGCTCAATTCTGATGCAGAAACGAACACTTCGACTTTGCAACGTCATAAAACGGTAGGAGTTTTAAAAAAAATATTCTGAGCTGCAGACTTTTTTAATGCTATACATTAGCACTCTGAATTATTTGAGATTAGTAAAGCAATGTGAGATTTCAACCACAAACAGAAACAAATCTGGAGATTTAATTATTCTCTTCACAATTTTGAGATCAACATAAAAATCTTAAGAATTTCAGTTATTTGTTAATGTGAAAAGTGGACTTAATTTTTCCAACATCAACTTACATTTCCAACATTTACATCGACTACTTTACTTTATATTAAGAATACTGTTTAAACGAAAACGTACTTATTTTTGAAATTTTCAAATATATTTCCCTTTTATTTTTTTCTCAAAAATTGATGGATTAAAAGTGATACTATATGAAGGATCAAGAAGCAAGAATCTTCACAGCAATTCATGAATGATGGAGCACTAAATGCAATAAATCGAAAGCACAATCGGCATTTAAGATATTTGCGACATCCTCCAACCATGATGTCTGTTAAAAATGTTGCTTCTTCAAAATTCCCATTTGGCGATGTTTTTAGCTTTGCATCTCTTTAATGGAAGGAAACGTTTCATCCATTACGTACTTAAAAGGAATTTTAAACCTACTTTGCACGATAATGATGATAAAAATAATAAAAATGTTAAAATAAAACAACATTTACTTTTAAACCTTAAACACAAGCTTCCATGTAATGAAACAAGCTTCAAAGACTTTTGCAGATTTTGAAGAAAACATTTACATTCTCTGTAATTCAAAAAGGAAACAAAGTAAAGAAAACAGTAAATTTTAGTTTAAGAGCTGATGCGAGGAATCTTCATTTAACTCTTAACATTTTTATGCAGCAATCCGTGTTTTAAAGCATTTTAATTTCATTGAGGAAAGATCGTATATATCCTAGAATTTTCCTGACAAAATAAAAATTTAAAATGCTTCTAACAAATTTGTAGGATTTTCTTGGCAAATCTCCCTTTTTTTACTATATTTCAGGAGTGAAATTATTTTAAATGATTTTACGATTTCTGGTTTACCGCTATCTATGCATTAAGCTTTAAAATTAAATGAAATAATGAACAAAAAATTAAATATCCTCTTACTCGCTTCTGTTTAATTTGGCTTGTTTCTTGTTTACCAGAATTAAATTTAATTGATTTCTAACTTACTTTTGATGTGCTAAGTTTCTCAAAAAAATTCACAAGGGAATTGTAGTTATTAATATTTTCAGTAGTCTGAAAATAAAGGAATAAGAGATTTAGAGTTATTAATATTTTAAGTTATTAATATAATCACACTGATTAATTAAAAAGTTATTTCATATGAATGGTTTCATTCGTAAATTATATTTATTTTTTATTTCATCTTTATAATGACCCTTTATTGCTTGATTAGATCCTCACTTAGTTCATAGAATATTTCCCTATCATATACTGTGAATCCTATATTTTTTCTCCCTTTTCTGAAAGCCTTTCGATTGTAATGGTGATTTCATTCCAAGCCAATCATAAAATCTGCTCATCAACCAGCTGATAAAGCAGCTGCTGCTGACAAACTTTTGTACGACGAAGAAAGTCTTCACCACATCTTCTTTGTCCAGTGAATTTTGTTTTAAAAAAATTCAATTTTTGTGCAAATTCTTTGAAAATACTCTCTATTGAAAAGTCTTTATGGCGTTAACAGAAATAAAAGTATTTTGAATGGATCGTGTGGATCGATAATCTTTAATAAATAATAAATATTTTTTAAGGAAAGGATATCTTTAAAAAAAATTGCACCTGGTATTCCCAATTGTCGGAAAATATTAAATTATCTCACCTATCTCTGATAGCAACAAAAACAACTGAACGGGGGAGTCGGCTGGAATTCCCAAGGGCCAACTTCTGCTACATAACTGCAAATTCAGCACGAATGAAATTTCGAGTATAGAAATCTGCTTCCTGGTCCAGTCTCTCTCTAAATTTTAGCTGAAGGACCGTGTAATCATATGTTCCGATTTGATCATTAAAATAAAATCATTTAAACATCGAGCACTATTTGAGTAACAATATTTTATTAAGGGAAATATGAAATATTCAAATGAGAGCAAAACATATCAGATTCTAAATAATCTCACACAGAAGTTAGCTTGTATAGAATAACCGAAATACCATTTCTGAAAAAGCCTAAGTAAAAATAAATAAATAAGCATGAAAATTTCATCAAATTAGTTATTTCATAGTTCTTGAGGCCTCCAAAAGGACACGAATGCAACATTACAATTTGTTTGTTATATTAGCACTATAAAATATTTCTAAACCTAAAAAATTATTCGATGCACTTTAATTACACAAATGAAACCAATTACAAAAAATAAAATTTACGATGACAAATTCCAAGTTGTTAAGTGAGAACCTTTTTATTTTTAAGTCACTATTTGTCTTCATTTAAGTCATTAAGTATTTTAAACCGGTTTTAAAGAGCAATTCTTTTAAAAGCGGGTTAAAAAATATGCGATTAAAAGATGTTGATAAATATTGCTAATTATGCTTTGTCCATTGCTTACTTGATTACAAGTTTCAATCCATCGTTGCCCTCAATTATTCAAAAACTCCCTGCAAAAACAACATCACGTTCTCACATAATAATAAGTAACAGAAAGGGGGATATTTATTTTTACTATCAAATTCTTCCTAAAAATTTTCAATTTTTATTAAAGAAGATGCTTTAAATTGAAATTCGCCCATGAAAAGTTATGAGCGTCAATGAGAAACAATTGTAAGCATTAGATAGAAAACCATCGATAGAATCGATCAGAGAAATCCATTTACATAATCACTTCCATCTAGGAAGGTGGGAATGAAAATAGCACTAAAAAGCAAAAAAAATTTGAAAAAGTTTGGGGGATTGAATTGAAAATCTTCTGTTTCATTTAAATGGAAAATCAATAATAATAAAATACATAGGTTGAGTGGAAATTGTTCTACATCTATATAATTTTTAAAATGGGAAGGTATTAAAATGCAATTCGGAAAAAATACATGTAGGTGCTGTATTTTAACGTCTGTACCTAAAAAGCAGACAAAAAAATAAATTCTAAAACAAGATTAAGTTTTCTTTTTCGAATTATTTAAACTTAGGAAGTACTTGTATTAAAATCATATTGTTAAATCTCCCTTTTTGATGACAAGGATGGATTCATTTTACTTCTCTTTTAATTGTAAATACTTTGGTTGGTTTGGTTTGTCTGTTTTAGTGGCACAAGAGCCAGAAAAGGCCATACTGCGCCATACATTTGTTCAAATAGGAAGACTAAAAGTGTATAAAAATTTAAAAAGCATAATTTAGAACAAACGATGCAAAAAAACAATTAAAAAACTGTAAAAAGTCGATGATAATTGAAACAATATAAAACAAGATTCAAATAAGGTGATAAATTCCAATTGCTTTTAAAAACTTAAAAATGTTTTTGGGTGAACTTTTCCCCAAAAGAGTTTGCACATCCAAGGATGAAGAGTTAAAAAATTGTAAACGATGGAGATTAAAATCGGGACATTCAATAAAAATATGACGTATAGTTAAAACAACCTGACATTTTGAGCACAAAGGTGTGCGATTGCCGAATAAAAGATATTTGTGGGTTAAGCGAGTGTGTCCAATGCGGAGTCTAGTCAATTTGACATCGAGCTCCCGCACTGAATGACAAGGCCAAACAGTAATGTCTGGTTTTATAAAATGGAATTTGTTGCTAGTCTGATGATCCCATGATTTCTGCCACTGAGTATACAAATGATGTGTAAATGAATTCCTAGCATCGCAATATGGTGTTCCCCTCGTCAAAGGTAAAGTTGGTGTTCTTGCAGCGTTGTCAGCCAGCTCATTTCCTACGATTCCAACGTGACTCGGAATCCAGCAAAAAAGGATGTCAAAGTCCCTATTTTTTAGGTTTTTTAAAAGGTCCAGGATTTCTAATGCAACCGGGTGGATGCGAGTATGGAAATTAGAAAGTGTTTTTAAAGAGCTCATACTGTCAGTATAAATGCAGAATTTGCGTTCAGAGCAAAGGGATATTTTTTGTAAGGCATAAAGTATTGCTAGCAGTTCGGCAGAAAAAACTGAAAAAGATATGTGCAAATTGTAAGTCAGAATTTGTGCACCTAAAACGATACCACAACCAACATGATAATTTGATTTAGAACCATCTGTGAAAACAGGCAAATACGTTGAAAACTGACAGCGATGAGAGCTAAAAAGCTTTTGAAAGATAACAGGGGTCGTTGTCGACTTATCAAACCCATGAAAAGGGTTTAAAAACGAGAAGGAAGGGATGTCCCAAGGAGGGAATAAAAAGGAATCAAATATTTGAATATTTACATCACGGAGTTCCGAATCATCAAGGAGTAATTTAACTCTCTCACGAAAAGGGAGAATGAGAGAGGGTCGAGCCGTGTAAAATCTTCGAAGGCGGACAGGAAGCACTAAGGAGTGCATCGGATGGTTCGGTACAGATAAAGCTCGGAGATAATATTGAACAGACAGTTTTTGTCGTCGTAAATTTAATGGCAGCTGGTGACATACAACGTAGAGACTCTCAACTGGTGAGGTCCGAAATGCCCCTGAACAAATTCTTAAGGCAGAGTGGTGTATGGTATCCAATCTGCGTAAAACCGAAAACCTTGCAGAACCATACACCATACACCCATAATCAATGCGTGATAGAATAATCGCTTCGTAGACACGAAGCAAAGATGTGCGATCCGCTCCCCATGTGGTTCTTGAAAGTACTTTTAGAATATTCAATGACCTGTCACACTTCTTCCGCAGATGTATTGTAAATACTTTGATTTTCGTAAGTAGACGCGCGATTTTAGATTATCTCATTGAATCAATCAATCAACATCCAGAAATGATTCCTTAAAATAATGAAATCGTAAACTGTTCCCAAAATAATAATGTTCTTCTTAATTTTATCAGATTTGGTCATAAAATATCGATTTTTTTAAAATTTAATATATTATTTGATATATTTATTAATATGTATTATTCTATATTATTTTATAAATATTATTTATTTAAAATATTCTTTA
Organism: Argiope argentata; assembly: GCA_026289955.1. Classification (NCBI taxonomy): domain Eukaryota; kingdom Metazoa; phylum Arthropoda; class Arachnida; order Araneae; family Araneidae; genus Argiope; species Argiope argentata. Next base: position 15,711 of record JAOUZG010000770.1, on the reverse strand, counting down.
CATCATTTAAATCCTTTAAAAAGGAAATTGAAATTTACGATAACTTTCTATGATCATAATGAATCTCATCAACAGTCTTTATTTACAACACTACTTTTTAATAATTCGAAATGCCTCTCTACAAATAACGACAAGAAAATTCCTTAACCTTCTGAACACCGCAGCCATGTTTCCTGTGATTCACCTTAACCTTCAAAGCAGCTTATTTGTTTTTATACGACTTTTCTCTTAAAATTTGAGGAATATAATCAAAATTTTATAACAACTGGTCTCTTGACTTTCAATTTTTTTAAATTCTAAAATATTGAAATATAGCTTACGAGAGTTAAACTTAACAAAATTTTAAATAGAAAATTTTAAAAAACAATTCTTTTTTTTTTACTTCTTTTTGCAGTTCACTTCCTTAAGGCTCCTTTAATATGAACGATTAGTCCTCCAAGGATTTCTTCCAAATGAAATACCGCGACAAAAAAAATCAAATAGTTTGAAAGCTCTCGCATTCTTAAAAATGTAACTGCGAAATGGCAGATCTTAAATTTATCTTAAGAATAGAATAACAGATCTCAGGTTCCCACTTTCACTCAGGCTCTGGAGCAAAGAGAGAGTAGTTGAAGATGAATGAAGAGTGGTTCATGTCACCCATGATTGCCCGACTGCCTTCAAAACGATCGGCTAATTGAGGTCTATTCCTGGTGTATTTTGAGGATAGTAGATTCAATCTGTTTCATTTCGTTGTTGTCAATAAATTATTAAAAAATAAAAATGTCTTAATGAATTTGAATGTTTAATGAACGCATGAAGTGCTTCGTTTTTAACATGAGGTGCCTTATATATTACTGGAAATATTTACCTTATTTGGAAGTTTGGATTTTTATCATTTAAAATAAATGCAAAACATATAAATAAACAGTGCGTCGCAATTAATTTCGTTCGTTCAGTTTCTTTTTCTTTCGGGTCAAGTAATTTATTTTTACTTTCTAAAAGATATATGCATAACAATACATTTAATATTGGTGGTTTTTAAAAGAGTCCTTTTTAAGAGTACTAAAACGGAGGCATTTTTTTTTTAACTCAATGATATTTCACTCCTTAAATTTCATTTAGGGAAAAGAAATATTATTTATACAACTGTGCAAAATTACATAACCCGAATTCCTTAAGCCATGAATCAAAAAGGTGATCAAAAATTTTATTTTTCAAAATTGAAATTATTTAAATTAAATAAAAGTGAATTGTCAGTTTTTATGGAAAGAAAAAATAGCAGGTACGTGATAATTCAATGACGGATATGAAGAAATTTATTAAATATTATTCGATATGTTCAATGTTTCTAAATCCAGGCTTACTTGATAAAATTTTGTAAAGGGTCGTCGTGAAGTGTTTTAATTTTGTAATCACAAACGGCCTAACACTTTCAAAATTAGTGAATACAATGCATGACAGAAAAAAAATTAATTAATTCTTTTGAGTAACATAAGTCAAAATTATTTTTGTTTCTCTTATAATATCTTTTATTCTGTATTGATATTTGGGATATTTTTATTGAGAAACAATGAAACAAAAAAGTGCTATTTTATTACTGTGATTTCACTCGGACATTTGAAATCATAAATACATTGTGATTTTTTTCTTTTTTTCATTTCAAATACCGAAAAGAAACTTGCAACATTTACTGGTGCAGCAAGTTATCACAATACGTATGGTCCTAAGATTCTTGAGTTTGAAAATGTGATAATATGGAATTATATCGCAATAACTAAAAAAATGTAATGGTGACTGTCAGAAAAAGTGCAGACTTACTTATCAATTAATTGCATCAGTTTTCGGCCAACTCGGTAAGGAAAAATAAAAAAAAACTAAAAAATTGAAATTGATGACGAATATTATCAGCTATATTTACTACTTTTAGAAATGTAACGCACGTAAGCGTGCGAGAAAAGTCGTTAATAAATAATCTCTTATGGTATTTTATAATTATACTTCATGCACCTTCTAGATAACAAGAGTAATTTGTTAACGGCACCCTATTTCATCAGGCAGTGCACTAATCGAGGTGTAAAAAAGCTGAAATAGCATTTTTCGTAACAAACATGTCTCCGAAATTGTTTCGCAAAGATTCATTTTATCAAAAAGAAACGAATGAAGAGGCACAGAAAACACATATACCCTAAAGACAGGAATAAATAAATAAATTTCTTCCAGAACTGCTGGTCCAAGTGTCGCCTATCCGATACGCGTGGGCGTGTCTTTTGGTTCATTTAGAACATCTGTGACAACGAACCTTCCCCAACAGATTTCCAAGCACTTCCGAGGAGAACGAATGTTCGTCTGCGTCTGTATCAGTAATTGGCTCTTGGGGTCGTGTCCGAAATTAAAACGAATCTTTTTGTTTTTGTTCGGAAACGAGTATGGCGTACAATCCACCCGAGACATTGGTGCAATCTTAAGATAAATGCGACGTTGCACATGTGCTCCAACTTCTGAGTCATTTGCAAGTCTCGAAGTTTATTGATATCACTTTTTGGAAGAATTGTGTCTCGAGGGAGATTCATTTGCCGCCGCTATCCGAATTTCTCATGGGAAGAAGAAATCACGCATCTTGAGAGATTTACAAGTGCGTGATGACAGCAATATTAGTTTCAACTAGGACATATATATCGAAGAAGAGGAATTTTAATATTATAAAATTTTTCATTGCATATTTTTACTATCAGCATATTTAATTGCCCACGTAATATTTAAATCTCTCGTAGTATGCCTGGCTCAATTGTCTTTCAAACTATCTCAGTTAAACTGAAAAATTAAAAAAAAACATTCTTTATTTGTATATTTAGCGCAGGGTGATGTACGAACCATTGATTTTTCCTTTCAATTTCCTTCCTTTCCTAATTAAGACACACAATGAACACGCTCACCCTCTTTGAAACACGAACTAACTAACCACTGGCAATAATCATTGACAAGTTCATCTCGAGGGGTTCAAAAGCTCAAAGACAGACAGACCCATTTGGACTTTAGTAGTGTATACTTCGGTGGAGTAAAGGTTGAGTCTTTAGTTCTGTCCTTTGAGCAAAATAGAGGAGTAGGATATTTCCATTAAAAAGTTTTTCAGAAAACCTAACCCCATATCTCATATATCAAAATAAATTTTTGTCTCATTTATAAAAATGAAAATGAATATCCTTCTTTTTATTGTTTCTAGTTCAAAAGGATAGCTGCTTCAGATTTCAAATAATATTCTCAAAATTATTGTTATTATTATTATTATTTTGATATCAACGCGCCAAGTACTAACTAGTAGGGAATAAAAATTGTTTAAACCATAGAAGAAATGTTGCAATACCTTTTTAACCGAGAAAAGCTCAATTAATCATATTCTCGACAATTCCTCTATTGAGTTGTAAAGACTAAGATGTAAGTAACATGACATGACAGACAGACAGACAGATAGATAGACAGACATTGAAGTTTTATGTTCAATACAGAAATTGAAACATTATAATTTTTTTAAATAATTTATAAAATCTCAAGGAATTATTCAGCAAAAATTTCACTGGTTGATTGAAATCTTCAGTTTTTAATTTTATTTTTAGATGTATATAAATGCTCTCAATAATATTTTTTTAGGTTTATAAATATATTTCAAAAAATATGGTTTAAATTCCTTTGGTCTTATAGATTCATATTTGTAAAATATTCTTGATTGATGTTGATGTTTGGATTTTAATGGCACAAGAGCCAAAAATATTCTTGATATTTCAACTTCTAAATAAATAAATGAGCATTTCTATCTTCTTCAAATCCGGCTGATTTATTCAGTTCTGATGGTTGGTTGGTTGTGTAGGGTTTATTGGCGCAAGAGCCAGATTTGGCTATACTGCGCCAAGCAAATGGTAAAATTATAAAAGATAAAAAATGTAATCCTTTGTTAAATTAACACATGGGCAATGAGATTAAATCAAATTAGTTTAATTAAAACAATGATTAGAGAACAAATTTTAAAACCCTGTACCATAACAGTTTGAAACAATGATGTCAATGTATATGAATTAGAAATGAAAGTTAAACATACAGAATAATAAAAATTCTCATATACAAGTAAAAAACCCAATAGCCTTTAAGAATTTAAAAATATTTGGGTGGTATTTTTCACCCACCAGGTCTCGTAATGTGAAAGAAGTCAATGTAAAAAAACAAGAACGATGAGAGTTAAAAACTGGACAGTCCATTAAAATATGATGAACAGTAAAAACCACTTTGCAACTGCTGCACATAGGCGAATTTTGGCCCAAAAGCAGATGCCTATGAGTAAAGCGCGTATGACCTATACGGAGACGAGTCAATTTAACATCTATCTCACGTATAGGATGAACAGGCCACAAAACAATATCACTTTTAATAGAACGCAATTTATTTCCGACCTGCAGATCCCATGATTTT
>JAOUZG010000770.1:0-11261 GCA_026289955.1 Argiope argentata | reverse complement strand
GACGGAAATATTATGCCACAGCCGACATGACCATTCGATTTCGAGCCATCCGTGAAAATTGGTTCATACAAAAAATACCGATAGCGATGGTAGAAAAAAAGTTGTTGTAAAACAACAGGAGCAGTTGAGGCTTTATCGAATCCAATAAAAGGATTCAGGTAAGAAAACTGTGGGATATCCCAGGGTGGAAAAGAAAAAACATCTACAGCTTTAACACGAATGTCGTTAAGTCCCAAGTCATGAAGGAGCATTTTGGTTCTCTCAAAAAACGGCAGCGTATTCGAAGGACGGGCATTATACAGTCGAAGAAGACTAACTGGTATTGACAGTTGACCCAAAGGATGTTTAAGAACTGATTTTACTTTGAAATAAAATAAGGTAGACAATTTCTTACGCCTTAAACAAAGAGGTAGCTGATGACATATAACGTAGAGGCTTTCAACCGGAGAAGTACGAAATGCACCTGAACAGATACGCAAAGCCGAATGGTGAATGGTATCAAGTCGCCTCAAAACTGATGGGCAGGCGGATCCATACACCATACACCCATAATCAATTCGGGAGAGGATCATTGCCTCATATATACGGAGGAGGGAGGTTCTATCGGCACCCCAAGATGTTCTAGAGAGGACTTTTAAAATATTTAATATTCTCTCACACTTTTCCCTCAAATATGATACGTGTGGAAGGAAAGTGAGCTTCCGATCAAGAATCACTCCCAAAAACCGTACTTCTTTCACCACAGGGATTTGAATATTACGAATACATATATTCGGATCGAGGTGAAGCTTTCTTTTTCGACAAAAGTGGACGCATAGGCTCTTCTCCGGAGAGATAGCATGTCCATTGTTATAGCACCATGATTGATTGATTGATTGATTGATTGATTTTTTCTGGCACAAAAGCCATTCCTGGCCATGCTGCGCCAAGCGAGTCGTAGGAAAGGAGTTAAAAGAATAAAAGTACAAATATTGACTTATAAATCGAAAGTTAACCATATAAAAACTGTGGAAAATAAATGTGCCAGCATATTTAAAAATGAAAAACTAATGCGATAAAAGCGCTAAAGGAAAGCAATGGTAAAAGTTAATCATGAGCAGAAGTTAGAAAATGCTAAATATAAATATAAAATCCAATGGTCTTTAAAAATTTAAAAATGTTAGGGTGGAAATTCTTTCCCACTAGGTCATGTAAAGTTAAGGACGATGATTTAAAAAAGTGTAATCGGTGGGAATTAAAAGATGGACATTCAATTAAAATGTGATTTACAGTAAAATCTACGCAACACGTGGGGCACCTTGGTGCCTCCTCTCCTAATATGAGGTGCCTGTGCGTGTAACGGGTATGTCCTATACGGAGGCGAGTCAATTTGACATCAACCTCTCGTACAGTGTGAACTGGCCACAAATCAATTGTCGGTTTAATTAAATGCAATTTATTATTCATTTGCAGATCCCATGACTTTTGCCAGGTAGATAAAGTGTGGTAGTTAAGGGATAGTCTAACGTCGCAAAACGGAAGTCCTTTAGTCAAAAATATCGAAGCAGATTTTGCAGCTGAATCGGCTTTCTCATTCCCTAAAATACCTACGTGACTGGGAACCCAACAAAATAAGATATTAAGTCCAGCTTGTGCTAGTGTACGCAACATGAATAAAATTTTGATAGCAATTGGATGCATACGGTTGTGATAATTAGAGAGTGCTTTCAGAGCACTCATGCTATCAGAATAAATAATAATGTTTTGCTGATTATAAGAGGAAATCTTCTGAAGTGCATAGAAAATTGCCATTAACTCAGCAGTAAAAACTGAACAACAGTTATGAAGGCGGTGACTATATGTCTCATATGGAAACACGATGCCACATCCAACATGTCCATCTGATTTCGAGCCATCCGTGTAAATAGGCACAAAAGATGAATATTGATGGCGGTGATATAAAAACAATTGTTGAAAAATTACATGCGCAGTTAAGGATTTATCTAAACCCATAAAGGGGTTCAAAAAAGAAAAATTTGGGATATCCCAAGGGGGAAAGCAAAATGAATCAACTGTTTTAATACGAACGTCTTTGAGATCCGAGTCGGACAGAAGCAATTGAACTCTCTCACAAAATGGAAGTATGTGCGAAGGACGGGCATTGTACAAACGACGCAATCCTACTGGTAGAGACATATTGCTTAAAGGGTGCTGCAGAATAGATTTAGTTCTGAAATAAGACAGAGTTGACAGTTTTTGTCGCCTTAAACAAAGGGGGAGCTGATGACATAAAACATAGAGGCTTTCCATCGGTTGGTTGGTTGGTTGTGTTAGGTTTATTGGCGCAAGAGCCAGATTTGGCTATACTGCGCCAAGCAAATGGTAAAATTATAAAAGATAAAAAATGTAGTCCCTTGTTCAATTAACACATGAGTCATGAGATTAAATCAAATTAGTTTAATCAAAACAATGATTAGAGAACAAAATTTAAAAACCCTGTACCATAACAGTTTGAAACAATGATGTTAATGTATATGAATTAGAAATGAAGGTTAAACATACAGAATAATAAAAATTCTCATATACAAGTAAAAAACCCAATAGCCCTTAAGAATTTAAAAATATTTGGGTGGTATTTTTCACCCACCAGGTCTCGTAATGTGAAAGAAGTCAATGTAAAAAAACAAGAACGATGAGAATTAAAAACTGGACATTCAATTAAAACATGATGAACAGTAAAAGGAACTTGGCAGCTGTTGCACATAGGTGCATTTTCTCCAAATATTAGATGTTTATGAGTAAAGCGTGTATGACCTATACGGAGACGAGTCAATTTAACATCCATCTCACGTATAGGGTGAACAGGCCAATCAAAAATGTCCGTTTTAATACTATGTAATTTATTTTGGATCTGCAGATCCCATGAACTTTGCCACATAGAACAGATGTAGTGATAGATGGACCTTTTAATGTCGCAGAAGGGAATTCCAATGTTTAAAAAGGTCGTTGCAGTTTTTGCAGCCAAGTCCGCCTTCTCATTCCCCAAGATGCCGACATGACTCGGTACCCAACAGAAAATTATTTCGAACCCATCGTCTTTTAATAATTGCAAGAGAAATAAAGTTTTAATGGCAAATGGATGCATCCGATTTTGATAGTGTGCAAGTGCCTTCAAAGCACTCATACTATCGGTATAGATAACAAATTTACGGGGAACAGAGGTTGAAATTTTTTGAATAGAAAAGAAAATCGCCACTAATTCAGCAGTAAAAACTGAACAACAATTGTGCAGGCGGTGGCTCAGTGTTTCAGATGGAAGCTTTCCCTCGGAGAGGTACGAAATGCACCAGAACATATTCGTAAAGCTGAATGGTGGACGGGATCTAGACGCCTCAGGACAGATGGACGGGCGGACCCATATACCATACACCCGTAATCAATTCGGGAAAGAATAACGGCATTATAAATACGGAGTAGGGAGGTTCGATCGGCGCCCCAAGATGTTCTGGAGAGCACCTTCAGAATATTTAATGCCTTCTCGCATTTTTTACGTAGATGTAAGACATGTGGAAGGAAGGTAAGCTTTTGATCAAAAATTACTCCCAGGAACATTACTTCATTCACTACAGGAATCACAGAATTATTTATATGAATACTGGGATCCTGATGGGTGCTTCTTTTCCTACAGAAATGCACACATCTACTCTTCTCCGGTGAGACAGTGTGACCATTATTATTACACCATGCTACCAGTTTATTCACCGCGTTTTGCAACTGCCGTTCTATTAAATTTATATTGCTGCCTTGGCATGAAATCTGTAGATCATCAACATAAAGTGATCCAGTAACAGATGAAGGCAAATGATTTAAAACCTGACTGAGATGAGTAATAAAAAGTGTGACGCTGAGGACACATCCTTGTGGAACACCCTCAGATTGAATAAAAGGATCAGAATAAAAATTACCAATTCGAACACGAAAGGTACGTTGGGTCAAGAAATTTTGTAAAAATATGGGCAAGTTACCCCTAAAACCTATATTAAAAAGTGTAGAAAGTATGCCGTAGCGCCATGCACGGTCGTATGCCTTTTCAATGTCAAAAAATATGGAAACAAGATGGTTTCTTCTCACAAAGGCATTGCGTATTTGGGTTTCCAGTAACACGAGGTTGTCGGAAGTTGAGCGACCTTTACGGAAACCACTCTGCAACGGAGAGATGTATCCATGTTTCTCTAATTCGAAAATTAGGCGAGCATTTACCATGCGCTCGAAGGTCTTACACAGACAGTTTGTAAGAGCAATGGGCCTGTAGTTTAGAGGGACAGATGGTTCTTTGCCAGGTTTTAATATAGGAATCACAATAGCTTCTCGCCATTGTGAAGGGTATTTCTGCTCAGTCCATATTCTGTTAAAAAGCAGTAACAGATTGGACAGGGAATCAGTATTCAAATGGCGAAGCATGTTATATGTGATCCCATCTGGCCCAGGACTGGTATCATGGACTTGAGACAAGGCCATTTCCAATTCAATCATCCCAAATTCGCAGTTATATGGAATAGTACGTCGGGTTTGAAAGTGCAAAGGCAACCGTTCCGCACGGTTCTTAATTGTCAAAAAATGAGTGTTGTAAGAGTCAGTTGCGGAAACCTGTGCAAATGCCTGGCCAAGAATGTTTGTAACGTCTAATGGGCTCGAATACATCATATTATCCGTTTTTAAAACAGGAATCGAAGTTTCATTATAGATCCCATTAGCAGCCTTAACTTTTTTCCATAAAACTTTACTTGTAATAGAGGATGTGATGGATGAAACAAATTTAGCCCATGATTCCCTTTGGCTACGACGCCGAATGCGGCGAGCAAGTGCTTTGGCTCTTTTAAAAGCAATCAAGTTCTCAGTCGTTGGGTACCTTCTAAATATATTCCAGAGTTTTTTTTGTTTCTTATGACTGTCGCGGCAAGCTTCATTCCACCACGGTCTACGAAATTTTCTTAGACGTGGGGAGGTTTTTGGAATGGTGATGTTAGCGGCTTTTAGTAATGTATCAATAATATTTTGTACAGCTTTCGAAATATCTGAATCTCTGACCATAGCCTCATCGATAACTGCCAGTTGGGAGAATGCAGTCCAGTCTGCCCACTGGAACAGAAAACGTGGGGGACAAATAGTCACACTGCCGCTATCAGCATGGGAGATAACCAGGGGGAAATGATCGCTATTGTGCAGATCATCCCCAACGCTCAAATCTAACAACGGTAGCAATTCAGGAGAGCATATGGCCAGGTCAAGGCAGTGGAAGCTGCGTGTGGGTGCATGGAAATAAGTTTGTTCGTTAGTATTTAGCAGACAGAGACAGTTATTTGAAATAAACTGCTCGATCTGCTGCCCACGAGTGTTTGTACTATCCGAGCCCCAAAGAATACTGTGCCCATTGAAGTCTCCGAGTATAATAAATGGTTTTGGAAGCTGGTCCACTAAGATATCGAGGTCTTGTTGGTGTATGATATTGTGAGGTGGAAGATAAATATAGCAGACTGTGATCAAAGCTCGTATATGAACTTGCACAGCCACAGCCTGAAGAGACGTATGTAATAGGAGATGTGTGTTCGGATAAAGGTTTGAAGTGAAAATGCAGACACCTCCCGAGCCATGAGATCCATTACCTGCGTCTTTCCGAACACAGTTATAACCTCGTAATTTTAAAGGAATGTTGGGTGTCAAGAGGGTTTCCTGAACACCGAAACAGACAGGATGAAATTTGTTAATAATGGACTTAATATCCTGCAATTTGGACCGAATGCCGCGACAATTCCAAGAAACAAAGGTACCCATTAAGAGAGATGCTTGGCTGGAGAAAGAATGGAAGCATTTGTTTGAATTGCCGGATCATCGCAACTCATTTCAAGTTCGTCGTCATCCTCAGAGGGATGTAACTTTATATCAGGGCTATGAGATTTTTCCCCAAAAATAGTTGTTAAGTCCTTATGGACATTACCTTGCATCGCTATCCCCAAGGCGACGGAATTTTTGGATGTCGATTTCTTTAACTTCTGAGGAAGATCTTTTTGCGAAATACCACGTTTTGCTAGTTTTAATGTTAATGATCTTGGTGTTTTGCTTTTAGATTTGGTCTTCACAACCTTAGGGGTCTCGGAAGTGCTTTTAATTGATTGTGCAGAGTCAGAATCCGTAAGATTTACAGGTTGTTTAGATTTCTTAGAATTCTGTACACAATTTTCACATGAACAATTTGAACAAAAGGTTTTTTGAATTGCAGAAGCATAACTTTTACCAGGAGAAGGTGTTTGCATTTGAATCTTACGCCTAGCTTCGGGGTAGGTAAGGTCTTCTTTGAACTTAATAATAGTGATTTGTTTCTCTAATACCCAGCGCGGGCATGATCGGGAATAAGAAGGGTGATCTCCACTGCAGTTCACGCACTTTTCTTGTGCTGAACATTGCTGGCTATCATGATCTTTTCCAGCACAGCGGGCACATGTTAAAGACCCACGGCAATTCACTTTAGAATGGCCAAAGCGCTGGCATTGGAAACACCTTAGGGGATTAGGAATATACTGTCTCACTGGTAATCTAATGTAACCGGCATAAGCGAATTCAGGTATTTTAGGTGTGTTAAAGGTTAAAATGTGGTGTTTGGTCTCAAGAATCTCTCCATCACGCCGAATAGTGATGCGGCGTACATTTATAACACCCTGCGGTTTCATCTCTGACTCAATTACTTCGAGGGGAACATTTAGCAATTCTCCGCATGTAATTACACCTTTTGACGAGTTTAAGGATTGGTGCGGATTCACTGTAATTGGTATAGTTGCTAGATTTTTTAGTTTTTGTATCTGTTGGGCTTGCTTTCGAGAATTAACCTCAACAAGCAAGTCACCAGATCGCATTTTTTTAATTGATGTTACATCTCCGACTGTTCCCGTAACAGCCTTATGAACGAGAAATGGAGATACATTATTAAAAGTTTCATTAGCATTAGAGACACGTTTGATAACAAAAAAACTATCGAAATGGTATGAATTAGTAGAAATTGTTGCTTTATGATGCCCAATGAAGGGACCACGTTTGGAGGAGCCCATACGATATAAAATGAGTTCGGGTCCGACGGCACCGCCCACCACGGAGTCCAACAAGGGAAGGCAGCCACTGGCTCTGGCCATTTCCAGCCTCAGCGCTTACCTTAGTGCTAGCCAGTACCTATACGCTCGGAGTTACCCCCGGGGACAGTGACCACCCTTAACGCCAAGCCCAAGGAGTAACCCCTTCGCTTGATCCCTAGCAAATCTAACAACTCAGGTTGATAGTTACCGGCCGATTGACACACCGGGGACCACAGTGCACCACCCGTCTAATGGGTTGCCACGCACGGCCAACACGTGGGGTTTTTAGCTGTCCATGAGAAGCAAGAAGCAACAGAGCGGCGACAGCTTCTCATGGAGAGCTCCCTCGCTTGCCGTCGAGGGAAAGAAGGATCAAGCAGACAGCAGAAGGCGTAGAGAAGAATAAAATATAAATGGAGGAAAGATCCCTGGGAACCTCGGGATTGGGACACCCGTACCCACCTAAAGAAGGTGAGCCCCTGAGGGGTTTGTTATAGCACCAATCCACCAATTTATTCACAGTGGTTTGCAAGTTTTGTGCAATTAAATTCATATCCTTATCTTGACATGAGACCTGCAGATCGTCAACATAAATGCTAGCTTGTACAGATGAAGGTAAACATGTTAAAATTTGACTAAAATGAACGATAAAAAGCGTGACACTAAGGACACTTCCCTGCGGAACTCCCTCAGCCTGAATAAAATAATTTGAATAAAAGTTGCCTACACGGACTCTGAATATTCTATGAGATAAAAAGTTCTGTAGGAATATTGGTAGATTTCCCCTAAAATTAAAGTTAAAAAGTGTTCTAAGTATGCCAAAGCGCCAAGTACGGTCATACGCTTTTTCAATATCAAAAAATATGGAGACAAGGTGGTTTCTCTTGACAAAAGCGTTGCGTATCTGGGTTTCTAGCAAAATAAGGTTGTCAAAAGTGGAGCGACCTCCACGAAAACCACTTTGCAATGGGGATATACATCCTTGTTTCTCCAATTCGAAGATAAGACGAGCATTCACCATGCGCTCAAAGGTCTTACAAACGCAACTCGTTAGAGCGATTGGCCTATAGTTCAGAGGATTTGAAGATTCTTTGCCTGGTTTTAAGATTGGAATCACAATAGCTTCGCGCCATTGTGACGGGTACTTTTGCTCTGTCCAGATTCTATTAAATAAAAATAGTAAATTGGAAAGCGAAGTTTTATTCAAATGGCGAAGCATGTTATATGTTATTCCATCTGGACCGGGGCTGGTATCGTGGGTATGAGATAACGCTTTCTCCAATTCATGCATCCTAAATTCACAGTTATATGAAAAAGTACTTTGATCATTAAAACGCAAATGCAACTGTTCCGCGAGATTCTTAATCGTCAGAAATTCGGGACTATAAGAATCTATTGCGGAAACATGTGCGAAGGCTTGACCTAGAATATTGGCTACATCTAATGGGGCAGAATGTACCGCATTTCCTGTATTTAATACTGGAATGGAGGGTTCACTATAAATCCCATTAGCGGCCTTTACTTTTCTCCATAATAGTTTACTGGGAGTAGAGGATGTGATGGACGATATAAATTTTATCCACGATTCCCTCTGACTACAGCGACGAATACGACGAGCAAGCGCTTTCGCTCTCTTAAATGCAACAAGATTTTCTGTTGTTGGATATCGTCTAAAAACGTTCCACAGTTTCTTTTGATGCTTATGACTGTCGCGGCAAGCTTCGTTCCACCATGGTTTGCAAAATTTCCTTAGTCGTGGAGAAGTTTTTGGTATGGTGTTATTAGCGGCTTCTATAATTGTTTGAACGACATGTTTAACTGCTTCTGTGATGTCTGGGATACTGACCATAGTCTGTGAGATATCTGCTAAGTTCATAAAGGAATCCCAGTTTGCTCTATGGAATAAGAAACGTGGAGGGCGTAAGGTCATATTTCCTCCACCAGTATACGAGACAAAAACTGGAAAATGATCACTATTATATAGATCATTGCAGACGGAGAAGGTCAGCAAAGGAAAGAGTTCAGGAGAACATATGGCCAGGTCAAGTGTATGGAAGCTACGTGTGGGCTCGTGGAAGTATGTTTTCTCTTTATTATTGAGCAGGCAGAGACAGTTGTTAGAAAGGAACTGCTCAATTTTCCTCCCTCGAGAGTTCGTACTATTCGAGCCCCATAAAGTACTGTGTCCGTTGAAATCGCCGATTATTATGAATGGTTTCGGAAGCTGGTCTATTAAGGTATCAAGGTCCTGTTGACGTATGCTATCATGAGGCGGAAGATAAATGCAGCAGACTGTGACCAACGCTCGAGTATGAACTTGTACAGCCACAGCCTGAAGAGAGGTATGCAATTGTAGAGGTGTGCTCGGATATAAATTAGACGTGAAGAGACAGACACCACCAGAACTATGAGATCCAGAGTCTGCATCTTTCCGAACACAGCTATATCCGCGTAGTTTGATTGGAATGTTGGTTGTCAAGAAAGTTTCCTGAACACCGAAGCAAACAGGATGAAAAATATTGCAAATGGACTTTATGTCCTGAAATTTGGAGCGAAGACCACGACAGTTTCATGAGAGAAAGGTACCCATTAAGAGAGCGGTTTTGAAGAATTTTTAGATGCATTAGTTTGGGTTGCTTCATTTTCGCAACTCATCTCCAAGTCATCCTCATCATCCGATGGGTGCAGTTTAATGTCAGGGCCATATGGCATGCCAAAAATGGACGTTAAGTCCTTATGGGCATTACCTTGCGTCGCAAGCCCAAGAGCGACGGAATTTTTTAATGTTGACTTTTTCAGTTTTTGAGGAACATCTTGTAATGAGTGACCGCGTTTAGCGAGCTTCAATGTCAACGATTTTTGAGTTTTTTTCCTTGATTTCTTTTTTGAAACTGTAGGAGTTTCAGGCATACCACTAATGGAGTTTTCAGTATCAGAAGATGAAATATTTTTTAACTGTTTGGAAGGCGAGACGTTTTTTACACAGTTTGTGCAAGAACAGTTTGCACAAAATGACCTTTGTGCAACGGAAGCGTATGTTGTGCCAGGAGTAGGAGTTTGAGCTAAAACCCTACGCCTAGCTTCAGGATAAGACAGACTTTCTTTGATTTTTAAAGTTGTAATTTGTTTTTCCTGTTGCCAACGCGGGCAGGATCGAGAGTAGGATGTGTGATCGCCACCGCAGTTCACGCACTTTTCAGTTGCGGCACACTGCTGGCTATCATGGCCTTTTTCTGCACATCGGGCACAAGTAAGTATGCCACGGCAATTTGCATTTGAATGGCCAAAGCGTTGGCACTTGAAACATCTAAGTGGGTTCGGGATGTAGGGTCTTAGAGGTAATTTGATATAACCGGCATAGACATATTCTGGTAGTTTTGGAGATTTGAATGTCAGTATATGGTGTTTTGTTTCAATTATTTCTCCATCACGCCTGATGGTAATTCTTCGGACATGTACAACTCCTTGTGACTTCAGCTCATTTGTTATGTAATCAACAGGGAGATTTAGTATTTCCCCACAAGAGATTACACCTTTTGAAGTATTTAAAGATGCATGGGGACTGACATTGATTGGGATAGTTGAAAGAGCTTTCAATTTTAGTATGTTCTGGGCTTGCTTTCGAGAATTGACCTCTACTAACAAGTCACCAGATCGCATCTTTTTAATTGATGTTACTTCTCCAACAGTTGCAGTGACAGCCTTCTGGACTAGAAATGGTGATACAGTTTCAAAAGTTTCATTATTTTCTGAAAGACGTTTGATAATGAAAAAATGGTCATAATGGTTCTCAATAGCGGAATTAATCTGTACAATGCGACGCCCACTGAAGGGACCTTTTTTTGCAGAGCCCATATGATATGGAAAAGAATTCGGGTCCGACGGCACCACCCACCATGGAGCCCAACAAGGGAAGGCAATTACCGGCTCTGGTACGTTCCAGCCTCAGCATACACCTTAGTGCTAACCGGTACCTATACGCTGGGAGCTACCCCCGGGGACAGTGACCACCCTAAACGCCAAGCCCAAGGAATAACCCCTTCGCTTGATCCCTAGCAGTCTAGCCACTCAGGTGACTAGGTACCAGCCGATTGATACACCGGGGACCACAGTGCACCACCCGTCTCTCAAATGGGTTGCCACGCACGGCCAACACGTGGG